>JAKSZP010010596.1:0-214635 GCA_022478985.1 Massospora cicadina | reverse complement strand
CATCATCAGCTGGAATCTTTTCATCTTGAAATTTTTAATTTCTTCATAGGATTCCAAGCCCTCCTGGAGATGTTGTTCAATTACTGTAAGCATCATTGTTATCAAAAGGTAGTCAAAAATTATAAAAATATCTTTGGATTCTGTCCAATATTTACATTTGGTTGATACCAAACGTTGACCGTCAAGAAGGTTGATCACTACTGTGACCTTCAAAGCTTCGTTTGCTTCCTCTGCTGTTTTGAGCCCAAGATTTACTCAACCACAACATATAGTGTGGGTTGTCATGTATACAGAATGCAGGAATATATTTGGTTGGGCTTCACCAACTTTTCTCATATTTCTGGTGCCTCTGTGCCCACAAATACACAGATCTCATGTTCAAACCACTGACAGCAGTTGAGAGTGGGACACTTCCATGTAACTGCAGTATTTTACTAAAGAATCCACAAAACCCGCGGGGAGAACCACCTTGGGGTTTTTATTTGTAATATAGTTTTTGTTTACTCTTGTGCTCTCAGTATCTTTGGGCAGTGCTGATCCAGGTCCACTACCCTTTACCACATTCACCCAACTCTGTCATTTATTATTAAATATGCTCATCTCACCTGGTATTGATTATCAATTTGTTCTGTTTAAATTAAATCATTTACTAATAAGTGATAGTAATTGGAAAACAAATTGACAAAAATTGGTCTAAGGTAATCTTGTTAGTAAGAAACCGTTTATAAAAATGATATTCACCCAGACATCAACGGTTTAGAATTTTTAAATGTCACTATAAAACCTTTGAGTTGAATTATGTTTTAGATTTTGTAACGCCCCCTGTTGTTTTCAGAGAATTATTAATAATGTGTTAGTAGAATTGGGAGCCTATTGATGTGCCGCATATATGGATATTAGTACTTTTTAACTTGGATTAGAGATAAGCACGTGATGCAGGTTGAGAAGTCCCTGAACCGAATATCTGATGCCAGACTTAAAATAAAGCTTTCTAACTGTTAATGATCAAGGGATTCAATTTTATATTTGGATATGAATTATCAAAAAAGGTGCGCCTTAAAGCAGTGAAACTCAAAGCATTTATATTAGAATTCAGAAAGTAAACAAATATGAGACTTCTCCTAGTATAAAATCAACTCAACTCATCATTTTACCAAAAAAATTAAATTTTTGCTAAACTCAAGTTTTTTATTGTTAACTGCCTGTTGGATTTGTGGCTGGAAAAAGGCTCGCTGGTGTTTTTTACCTCAAATCCAACAAAATATAAGTGAGGAGCTTGTCTCACCAATTATATAAAAATAATGAAACTAAATACTAAAGAGGTATTTGATTTTATAGATTTTTATTATATGTTGCATGGGAGTAAAAGAGATAATACATTTAATAAACTTGATAAAAGTATTTAAAACGGTGAGGCTTGATGTTTGGATAGTTTGGATATTCTGATGTAAATAACATGCTATTTTAGCCTATCAAAGCTCAGAAAACTTGCTATACTATGGTTGAACAACTGATGGTGAGTTGATCTTTGACAATACATACCCATGGGGTAATGATTTAATAAATTTTAGCCAATACCCTTTAGCATAATTTATTGCACTCTGGGGGACCACCCCTTTTTATAGGCTTGGTGGTGGTCCCCGCTTTGGTGCTGGCTTTGAACCAGTTGGGACTGGGGGAGAAACCTTTGATTGACTCCTCAGGTTTACCTGTGGAGTTGGGGAAAATTTGACTTCCCAACTGGGTGCTATTTGCCCAGTTAGTATTTGCAATAGTGTTGCCCCAATTTGTGGGTTTCCATCGAGAATTGGCCAGGATCTTTTGGCTTATAAAATCGCTATTTATATTTAAATAGATCTCATTAACATTGAAATTTTTAATTAACTGACATTCCCCATTTTTGGCTGATTTTACCCTAAAACATTTTTATTTTGAAGCCTGGAGGGCAAGTGTCTGACATCACCCCCCTCAAGAATGTTGGGGGAGTTAAAGCCATAGGAAGCGGCCATATACCTTATGTGTGATCCCAATATGACTGGACGATACGCCTGGGATAGTTAGGGCGGTTTGAGAAGAATCCCCTGAAATGAGATTAGTTATGATTATTTGAGTGCCTCTAGACAAGGCGATATTGGGATATAATAGGTTAATTATTGGATTAGCTTGAAAGAAGGCGATCAGGTGATGTTGACATTCGATGAATACAAATTAAATTGCCTACAATTCAAGCATTAGGGAATTAAAGAATGACTAGCCAATAAGAGGAGAATCGGTGGAACCAAATAGTCTAAGCAATGAGCATGGTATCATCCAAAGCTGCTGTATATGAGCGGGATGGGCGATTAAGAGGGGTGGTTGGTTAATAGGAAAAAGAGAGCAAGACAGAGAGGATCCGCAGAGTTTATTATATTATAATAAAGTATTTTAGTGGGACAAGTGCCCCATAGTTATTATATTAATGTTTATTCTGTTGTTACCAAGGGCCACAATTATCATATCAATGGTCCTATTGCTCAGTGGGCTAAACCCTGTGCAAACCCCTTATGGCGTCTCTCCAGGATTCCGCCAAATTATAACAGTGGTGCTCACTACAGGGAGCCATTGATCAGTAGTAAATAATAAAAACTCAGTCACCTGCTATGTCTCACCTAGGTTGATTTGATAAGAAATCTTCATGACATAATAGGACCAGTTGCATATGAGGAGTTAAACTTGCATTGGACACTGGGATCAAAAGACAAGATGAGCTGCTCCAGGAAGTCTGCTGTGCTAAGCTGCCGCCATTTAATCGCGAAGGAAATATTCATGGGTTCTTTTGACAATTTGAGTTTGCAATTGAAGGTGCCTCAGACTTGCGCAGGGAGAAACTGTTGATCTCCACCTTGTATGTCAGAAGTGCTGATCAAGTTGTTTGTTACCTTTCAGACAGTTCTGTTATATACCAAGAAGTCAAAGAGAAGGTGATATGGTTGTTTGGCGGAAAATCAAAGATGTCGCAGCAGAAAGCCAAGTTCCTGACCATTGGGTTTCAACAAAATGAGACTCTCACCGCATTTTCTGAGTGGTTTATGGCAGAAGCACATGTGTTGATTGGGGCTGGGATTCTAGTTGAAGCTGATTTATGCATTGCAATGGCCTCTGGGTGAAACCATATCCTGAGCTTTACGATGTCATGGCCTCATTGTTAGGAAGATGATGTATCTCTTCTTAAACTTGTTCAGTTTGTACGTCAGTTAGCTGTAACTTTCCCTCCACCCAATATTAATCAGATTCACACTGTCACCAGGGCCCACCCTAACCTTGGGGAGGGAAGCAACCAATCAATGCAGATCATGCCAGGCTACTCCCCGCAGCCCAACATCTATCCCATAACTACTGAGCGACAACTGCCCAACTACTGCTTCAGCCCTAACTAAGATGATTGATAACAGGCAGTCTAGCAATGTGGGTCTGGTTAAGCCAATAATTTTTGGAATAATTTCTTAAGTAGGCCATTAATATTAAGCCCAGATGTAGGCCCTATGGAGTAAGTTGCTTTAATTGTAGTTGTACTGGGCACATGGGACGATGGTGCCCCTATCAACAGATCCCTCACGTACAACAGGATCGAGGTTATCATGGAAAAGTCAGAGCGGAGTAAAGATGGGAGTCTCTACTTCTGCTATCTCGAAGTCGTACATACACCCTGAATCTATTATATTGAAGGTAGTAGAAGCCTCCCAGTATGATGATACAATACTCTACCAACAGCCAAGTGGAGGAGTAGATGTGCTAACTCAAGCACAAATTCAAAAATATGGTTAACACAGGGTTTCTGGAGCAGTCAAAGCCTTACACTTGACAAATGTTTAACCAAAATCTTTCAGACTAGCTAGAACCATTTTTGGATGCATTGTCTCTAAGAGAAATAGAGGTCTCCTTTCCAAGGGATGCTATTATAGCAGGATACCCTAAAGTCGGTGCAGGTATTATAAGTTTCCTGGGAAACGTGAACCGCTGAAGGTACACGTAGTAAATAACTGGCATTCATATTAAACGGAGTGCACTTACTGTGACGTGGTGGTAGCCAAAACTCAAGTACAAGCTATAATTGATATGGGCGCTTCTGTTAACATTGTCTCCACTAATTGGTGGCAAAGTTGGCTTTAAAACCCAACATAGACCACCGAGTGGTGTATGGGACCGCAGGAACAGAAACCACAGTCTCTGAGGGAGCTTATAGCGCGCTTCCTTTGCAGTTTGGATCCATTGTTATTATGGCACCGGTGATAGTATTACCAAATAGCAACTATGATCTGCTGATTGGGACTACTTATATGTGACATTATGGGACTGTCATTGACATGATGTAAGAGACCTTAGCCATCCTGGGACAATGTATCCCCATCTATTTTACTTCCAGGGGAGTGCCAGATGACCCAATCCGCTCTAGTCAAATTAATCTCACCCATAGAGATGGTGTGATACCTGTAAAATATTGGTGGATGAAGCGGAAGACCCAAATGCTCCCAAACCAGATTTATGAGTACAAAGGGATTCCGCTATGTGCTGTGGACGCTTTTAATATCCCTTCTGGGCATCAGGTCATAATTGGGCAGAGCTTGAAATTGAAATACTGGGCTGTCTGTATGGAGAGGTTATGGGGCCCTATCAACAAATTATGACTCAAATCTCATGTGGCTCCTGGGTTACTGTTACCTGGGCAGGGGGAAGTAAAAGCGTTGGTAGCAAATCTGAAGAAGGAGGTGATGAAGGTTCAGCGGCACCTAGTGGTAGCTTACCTGCATTTGATCCTATTGATGAGGTCTACCAGATACATGACTTTGGTTCTCAGGAAAATCTTGACTTGCCTTTATAATCATCTTCAGCGTAAAGACTGTGGTTCCTTGAGAGGCGCTCACTGGTCTATCAGAGGATCAGAAGGACAGGGTAGTGGATCTGTTTAAAAAGTATCACAGCATCTTTGCAACTGAAAATCATGACTTGGGTTGTGCTCATGGCTTGTGCATCAGGTGGACACGGGAGACCACCCCCTATCAGGTCACAGCCTATCCGTTGCTCAAAGGCAGCGGAAGAAGTTTTGTCAGCAGATATAGATACATTGGTGGAACAAGGAATGTTGAAGCCGTCAAAAAAGTCCTTGGACATCCCCAGTACTAATTGTCAAAAAGAAAGATGGCTCCAATCGAGTATTAATCGATTATTGGAAGCTTAACAGCATTACAATAAAAGATTAGTACCCACTTCCGCAAAACAATGATGCATTAGATCGGTTAGGTGGGGCCAAGTATTTCTCTGCTATGGATTTGATATTGGGGTACTGGCAGATTGAGTTGCCAGCATCGGAACAAGAAAAGTGCGCTATAATCACCTCAAAAGGATTGTTCCAGCCTACACGTATGCCACAGGGTTTGTGCAATGCTCCCACTATGTTCAGCAGGCTATGGATACTATTTTGGGTGACATAAAGCTGTCTTGCGTTCTAGTCTACCTTGACAATATCAACATGTTTTTGCGGACGTTCACGGAGCATCTTGGACACCTGGAGCAAGTGTTCCGCCGCCTGGCTGATGCTAATATCAAGATTAAGCCCCAAAAGTGCCACTTTTTTAAGGGACAATTGGAATATCTCGACTTTATGGTAGACTCCAAAGGGCTTAGCCCTCAGCCAGCTAAATTGGAAGCCATCCGCAAGATGACTTGGCCAAGCAATAAGCGGGATATCCAATTGTTCTTGGAAATGATCAGTTACTACCAGCAGTTTATTCCCAACTTCAGCTGTATTGGGGCTCCAAACTTTGAGCTACTTAAGAAAAACGCTGTATTTAACTGGACGGATTGATGCCAAACCTCTTTTGATGTATTGTGAACCGCGTTGGCTAGCGCACCTGTTTTGCAAAACCTAATTTTGAAAAAGAGTTTATTTTGCAAATGGATGCTTCACTTTCTGCTGTAGGGGCTGTGTTATCCCAAAAGGATGATGACGGTGTGGAGCACCCCATTGCATATTGTAGCCGCAGTTTAACTGGCCCTGAACGGAATTACACCATGACTGAGTGGGAGTGTTTGGCAGTAATCTATGCATATAAGAAATTCTGGGTTTACCTTCATGGGGTAAAATTTAAAGTGGTAATGGATCATGCCTCCTTGCGCTGGCTAGAGAATCTATGGGAACCTGAAGGGTGGCTCATATGATGGGCTTTGAAGCTCCAAGCATATGATTTTTAGATCATGCATCAACCTGGGGCAAAGCATCAGAATGTGGACTGTCTTTCCAGATTACCCACGGTCGCCATTACAGCAGATGTGGCTGACATAATATACAAAAAGATGATTGTGGACAGCTATCAAGATGAGCCACTGCCTGTGATCAAAGTGTTAGAGTGCTTAGGCAGGATACCTTTGTGCGCAATGGAGAATTATATAAGCGAATTGGGGAATCAATTCTGAGTTTCTCAAAGCCCTCTGCCTAGCCTGCAATAATTATGGATGCCCATAAAGCGGTAGGTCATGGAGGGTTGAAAAAGATGCTGGAGTTCTTGTGACCCCACTACTATTGGGAGAGTATGCACTACGATGTGCTTGAGACATTTGGTTGTTGCCATCCATGCCAAGTGGAGAAGCCATACCACCGGAAGACCACCTACTAGCTAGTAAAGCCTCAGTTAGCATGGCATACAGTTTTGTTAGATGTGGTGGGGATGATGCTGACTGGCGCGAACCACTCCAAATATATAATAGTAGCCATCAACTATTTGACAAGATGAGTGGAAGTGAGGGCTATCAAGGATTTTGGGGCTGTCACTACTGCCAAGTTCATCCTGGAGTGCGTTATAAAGCGCCATGGTTATCCACAATTTATCCTAATGGACAACGGAACCAATTTCACATCACATATATTGACCAAGTTGAACGAGCCCATGGCAATCCGTGGGATCTTAACTACCCCCTACCACCCTGAATCTAACGGTATGGTGGAATGGGTCAATGGGACTTTGGTAATTATTCTACACAAGCTTGTAAATGAGTGGCTGTCAGAATGGAGTACCTTTTTATCCACCGCTGTCTTCACATACAATATCAGCTACCACTCAGCAACTGGTAAGAGCCCATTCCAATTGCTTTATGGATGACATCCAGCACTACCTGCATTGCTTTACTCCTGTGTAGAGGATACCGGAGGAGTCAATCCCCACTGCTATTTGTCTACCTTAACGAACATGCTGATTAAGCTCTAAACTGAGGCTATTCTAAAAGTCTTGCCAAGAAAATTTGGGATCATGCAGCTGACCAATGTAGACGCCACAGTCTTCCACAGTTTGGGGTAGAGGAATTGGTCCTGTTTTACGACCAACATGGGTTTGGAAGAAGGAACAAGATCGCCAGCATATGGAGCGGACCATTTGAGATCATTGAGAAAACTGGGGCTGACGCCTACACCATTAAGGAACCTGCGGGGGTTGAATTACTAAATGGGTATACGTGAAGTTCCTTTGACCATACAAACAATAAGAGCCTTATCATCCAGTCAAGGAGGGGGTAATGTCATGATTCCGATATGACTGGATGATAATCCTGGGACAGTTAGGGTGGTTTGAGAAGAATCCGCTGAAATGAGATAGTTGTGATTATTTGAGTGCTTTGAGATGAGGCGATATTGGGATATAACGGGTTAATTATTGTATTGCCTCAAAATAAGGCGATCAGGTGGTGTTGACATTCAATAAATACAAATTAAATTGCCTACAGTTCAGGCAATAGGGAATTAAAGAATAACTAGCCAAAACGAGGAGAATTGGTGGAATCAAATAGTCCAAGCAAAAAGCGTGGTATTATCCAAAGCTGCTGTATATGAGTGGGATGGGCGATTAAGAGGGGTGGTTGGTTAATAGGAAAAAGAGAGCAAGACAGAGAAGATCCGCAAAGTTTATTATATTAAATAAAGTATTGTAGTGGGAGCAAGTGTAACATAGTTATTATATTAACGATTATTCTGTTGTTACCAAGGGCCACAATTGTCATATCGTTGGTCCTATTTCTCAGTGGTCTAAACCCTGTGCAAACCCCTTATGGCGTCTCTCCAGGATTCCGCCAAATTATAACATACTTGATTGATGGTTACTCTGGAAGTGAGGGATTTGATAGAGCACTCATACCCTTGCTTGTATGTTACTGAAAATGGCCTTTCCCAGATTGAAACAAGCTTCTCACTTCTAAGAGTGATGCAGTCATGATAATATAATACCTATTCAGTTACTTGGAAGGAAGGGAGGGGGACATGGAGCTCATTACCTGTTTCACTTTTTTGTGACCTCCTTGGCCAAGTTAGTCATGGCTTCCACTTGTAGATGTATGATAGTTGAGCCAACTGTTTCATGGTTTCTTGGGTCAATTTTGTCAGTAAAAATATCTTTTGCTAGTAGATCTGGTACCCCAGGTTCTCGGCCATATAACACCCAGAAAGGGGACATCTAGAGAGTGATGGTAACTAACATGGTAGGCCATAAGGGCACTGGGTAAATAAAGATCCCACTGGAGAGGGTCTGATTTGGCCATTTTGTGGAATATGGATACCAGGGTTCCGTTAACTCTTTCTACAGCCCCATTTTTAGATGGATTATATGGGGCTGGGAAGAGTTGTTGAGCTCCCATAGAAGTGGCGAGGAGCTTTATCACTTGTGAAGTAAAGTTTTCCCATTGCCACATAGGAGGACAAGGAGACATCCATGCCACATAAAAATGTATTGGTGTAAGAATTTGGCCGTGGCTTTAGCAGTTTGAGCTGTGAGAGCTACAGATTCCACCCACTTGGTTAAATGACCAATACTAACTAAGATATAGCGATTACCACCTGTGGTCTGAGGGAGAGGACCTACCACATCTAAACTTATGGTGTAGGATTGTTGAGGCGTCGTAGATTGATACTGATATTGGAAATTGAAGCTGGATTGTTTCTTACAGGTCAGGCATCCATCCAAGACTTTATTTATAGTTTCCAAGATGCCCACCCAGTAGTACCTCTATCAAGTTTCCCCTTAGATGCGCTCGCTGGTGCTAATGCTGGGAAACCCAATAAGGAGGCTAACTGCATGGGGCTAGGGGTCAGCTGAGAGGACAGGGGCGGCTCTGGGTGCAACGATAGATGAGACTTTAATCATTGGAATAAATTAAACTTAAATAGAAATAAGATAAACTTATATTCTATGAAAGAAGTATTTTATTACGAAAACATGCATTGATTTTTATAGGAGTGTGGGAACACGGTGCCTCAAGGATTATCGTGGCCCCTGCCATGTAGGATCTCTCCTGGTTTTCTGGATTGCCCATTGTTTTGAACCTTACTCAGATCTCGCCACCCTCAAGACCAGGTCAATGGATACCCCAGTTCACATGACTCAAAGAATGGGGATGCAACGTTTTCCCAAATTCAAAGTAATTTATATAAAGCCCCAAATTTGGTATATTTGCTAATAATAAAGATTTAAACCCTATTCTCAAACTTATCAAGCCATTCGGGATTTATGCCCCTCAAATGGAGGTATCAATCTTTCCCTGGACAAGGCTTTCACCTAGCCCAGGGAGAATCCTGACAACCTCTTTTTCGCCCAACCATATTTTTTGTGTACTGCCATACCCCATGATAGTGTGGGACTCCAAGGTGACAGGAACTCTCTCTGACGTCCAGAAATAGGGCAACTAATTTATTCCACTTTCTTTTATAACTTCCCATTTTCTACCATGGTGTTTTTGGGAGTGTCAAGAGAGCATTTCTTGTATGGGTTCATCTTCATCAGCCCATGCATCTGGAGTTATGAGGAGATTGTGCAGCCTCTCAGCTTCGCTATTGTTTAAGTGAAGAATTGGCAGCCTTGTTAACCCATCTAAGTTCATGTGGCGCGTTCCTGCCCAATGCTCAATAGTCATATCGTAATGATGGTGCTTTAGAGCCCAGCGAGCCAACCACCTCATGGGGTTCTTCATATTCTTCAACCACTTTAGAGAGGCGTGGTTGGTGATTACTTTAAAGGGAGTTACATATAGGAATGGTCGGTAGTGTTAAATGCGAGCAGAATGGCCAAGCACTTCTTCTCCATGGCGCTGTAGTTACTCTCAGCTTTTGAAAGCATCCCTGCTAAATTAAGACATGGGTGATCGACTTCATGCTCATACAATTGAGCCAATATAGCTCCAACAGCATATTCAGAAGCATCTGTGAATAACATGCGGGTTTGCTGTAGTCAGGGTAGTGGAGCTTTGGCCTTTTTTGCAATAGCGCCTTCAGGGTCTCAACTGCGGCCTTTTTTTTCAGCACCACAATAGAAGGGGTGTTCTTAGTCAGGGGGCAGACAATAGGCTCGCTGGCCAGGGTGAATTTTGGGATAAATTGATGTTAGTAACACATCATGCCAAAAAATACCTGGATTTTGTGAAGACTTTTGGGTGCAGGCATCTTGGATAATGCTTCGACTTTATCTTAAAGCAGTTGTATCCCATCTTGTGAGATAGCGTGTCCAAGAAAATCCAGCTTCCTCTGGAAAAAATTGCATTTAGAGGGCTTTAATTTGATACTAGAATCCCACAAGCGTTGAAACACCTCCTTTAGATGTGCAAGGTGTTCATTGAAAGTCTTAGAGAAAACTGTAATATCCTCGAGATAGAAAATGATGCAGCTGAATTCTAGATCCTTCAAGATATGATCCATTGCTTGCTGGAAAGTAGCGGGCGCGTTACACAACTCTTGCGGTAGTTGGGTAGGTTGGAAGAGACCCTCACTGCAAATAAGAGCACATTTCTCCTGGTCTTTTGTAGAAAGGTCCATTTGCCAATAACCACTAGCCAGATCCATGGCGGAGAAGTATTTAGACTCAGAGAGTTGGGCCAGAACGTCACCAATGCGAGGGATAGGGTAACTATCATTCTTAGTGAGGTTGTTTAATTTGCGGTAGTCCATCACTAACTGATGGCCTCCATTTTTCTTATTTATTAGGAAAAGTGGGTATGACCAAGGGCTTTGTGACGGAACCAGAAATCCAGCATCCAGCGGCTGTTTGAGCTCCATCCGCATCTATAGCTCCTCAACTTTTTATTTTTGATAGAACTTGGAGCAAATGTTTTAGTATCACCATCGTCAATATTATGCATTCAACCCTTCATGTGCACATAGTCATTGTCAGATTTGGAGAAAATGTCACTGTAGGCCTCAAGTAAGGTGTGGACTTTATCCAGCTTATCTGGGGTTAGTTCATCAGAGATATGAACAGAAAGTAAGGTACATATAGATTGGTCAGCAGGTAAGCCCATATCTGCCATAGACCCAATACAGTGGACTTGCTTGATAACCTCAATGGGTATCAGCAGGCCTCTTCCAATCCCCTGATGTTTTTTACTATCATATCCTTCTTGGTGAGATTTCCCAGTAAAAGGTTAATAGGCCAATGATAGGCGGGGTTTAACATGTCTGGCAAAACTCTGGGCTCTAAAGGACTAGCTCCATCTATGATAATTAGGTGCAGTAGGCAGTTGTGTAAGATTTGCATGGTAATCTTCATGTCAACTACCCTTTGTTCCCCAGCCTTAATAAACATCTCTTCAAAAGCATATAAAGTGATACCCTCCAGGGCGTCCACTGAGAAAGGCAACAGTTTTGTATGCCTGCATGCTGTGGAGTAATGCAGGGATAAAGTGGGGAGGGATACACAACTGTGCAAACATAATGCTTTTAAAGAGCTCATCATTAGGCAGAATCATATGAACCTCATAGTTAAGCAGGGAGAGATAGCCCTGCTAAAAACTAAGAACACATTCATATTTAAGCATAAATTGAGTTCTAATGAGTAAATTTTAGGTATTTTTGGTCAAAGCCACTGCTGGAGCTGACAGGAGAAGCTTCCCAAAACGAATTGGCAGAGAAGAGTAGGATCCAATGGAGTGGGTGTTGTTTGGGCCAGACATTCCAAAATCTTGAGTGTAGTCGATGCTAGGGGCCAGCTTAATTTTCTTAATGAGCTTGGTTGACACAAAATTTCACTGGGGACTAGTGTCAAGGATAGCTTTAAATTACACTCCATTAACAACGACCTACACTTTAGTTAAAGTACCACCCAAGGTGGGTCAAGAGCGAGGATCTCTTTTAGATGAAAATTGGAGGCAAGTCGTATGCAGTTTCAGGGTATTTCTCCTGGATAATTTGCAGGGTATGTATACAATGGTTAGATTGGAGAAATGTGGCAATGAGCTGGTTCGCGTCAATGGCAGTGCCAATAATCTTCAGACCCCTTATCACTTGCTGAAGATAAGTCTGATTAATGATCTTAGCCCAATTCGCTCTCTTCAGGTTCAATTGATCAGTTACCTCCACTTCACCTGGGGCTCCTAAAACGTAATGATCAACATCTTTATCACCCCCTTCAGACTCGTCGTCAGAGGGGTTATCAATGCAGGTTAAGGAGTTCATAGAAGATGGGGTAGGTTCAGGACTTGCCTTATGGGATGATAATTCCTGAAGTTGCTCCTCCACTTTATTAATTTTTGGAGGAGGCGGTGGAATTGGCACAGCTCAAGTTTTGACCTTCAAAGCAGGGGGTTTGTGCTGCCTCATGGATACAGGTTTTAGACTAGATCTAATTGAATGAGATGCTGAGGGGGATAGCACCGTGGAGTAAGATACTTTAACTTCAACTGCTTTGGGTCGTTCAGTGGCTGGGTACTTCTGCAAAACAGGTGGTTTAGCTTTTGTGACCTGATCATTTGGAAAGGTTGTTAGTTAGAGTGATTGGGACCTGAGAAATAGGTTTAGGCTTTGGAGCCGGCTTTGGGACCACTTGGGAAGGTCGCTCTGAAGAATAAGATGGACAAGGCAAAGGGACAACTGCTTTCACCAACTGAGATTTTTGAACTGAAGATGAAGGGGGACACTGTCCCATCACCGCCATAACCATATGACTATCTTATGGGAAGAAAAAGATTTTGTGATGCCAGTTCCAAAAGAGCAGGTTTACAGAGGGAAACAGCTGTAGTAGATGCTAAATTGGTCGTCGTAGCTGCTTGGCTCAAAGATCCTTGTGTAGGGTCAAGTCCATAGATATCAGCAACCGCTAATAATGCCTCTTTGATATCATGTACAGTTTTTGAGAGTGCACTTTATGGAAGATAGATGCATCGCCAAGGAGGGATGAGATGCCAAGCCAGCCAAGATAGCTGCAATTGCATCATTGAGAGGGAGCATTTGGTCAAGCAACAGAGAGTGAGCTTTAGTATAGAAGCGCTCAACAAAAGAGGTAATCAATTCTCCCTCTTGCAGACTAAGGCACACAAAGACCTGTCTTTGCCGTTGCAAACTCTGCTTGGAGCCAAATTCATCAAGAAGCGCTTGCTTAACCTCCGCCCAAGTGCTGAGGTTGGCCATGGTGGGGACCATTATCTCTTGAGCTAAATGATTTGAGCAGGGAATAATGTACTGGATTTTTTGTTGGCCAGTTGCTCCTTCCATCGCAGATTCATGAACATATATGAAGGAGGCTATACTGCCCTCACCAGGTGTGAACTTGTCTAAAAGAGGGGTTTTGTATAATTGGGCGTTGAGATGAGTGCTGCTCAAGCCATTCAAGGTGAGACAAAGCACTGGTGAGCTGTTGTTCCATAAGTGCACATCCAACAGCCTCCTTTATTATAACGTTTTGTGGTGTACAGGTCCCCCTGTAGTGAGCACCAATTGTTGGATTTGTGACTGGAAAAAGGCTCATTGGTGCTTTTTGCCTCAAATCCAATAATATAAATGAGAAGCTTGTCTCACCGGTTATATAAAAATAATGAAATAAATAAATACTAAAGAGGTAGTTGATTTTATGGAATTTTATTATACATTGCGTGGGGGTAAAAGAGAGAATACACTTAGTAAACTGATAAAAGTATTTATAATGTCAAGGCTCAATGTTCAGATAGCTTAGGAATTTCTGAATTAAGAGATATGCGATTTTAGCCTATCAAAGCTCAGAAAACTTTCTATACTATGGCTGAACAACTGATGGTGAGTTAATCTTTGGCAATACATACCCATGGGGTAATGATTTAATGAATTTCAGTCAATTCCCTTTTAGCAAAATTTATTGCACCCTGGGGGACCACCCCTTTTTATAGGCTTGGTGGTGGTCCCCGCTTTGGTGCTGGCTTTGAACTATTTGGGACTGGGGGATAACCCTTTAATGGACTCCTCAGGTTTACCTGTGGAGTCGGGGGAAAAACTTCCCAACTTAGTGCTATTTTCCCAGTTAGTATTTGCGATAGTGTTGCCCCAATTTGTGGGATTCCACCGAGAATCAGCCAGAGTTTTTTGGCCTATAAAATCGTTATTCATATTTAATTTAATCTCATTATCATTATATATTTGTAAATGTATGAAATGTTCCCATTTTGGCCAATTTTGCCCCAAATATTCTTATTTTGAAGCCTGGAGGGCAAATGTCTGACACTGTCATTTAAATGGAACCATAAAATATAGAAGCTTTCCTAAGAATCAAAGACTTCAGCCTTTTCTCACTTAACTGGGGTTGGTAATGTTACAATTTGGACTGCAACTGGTAAAGATAGGCACAGGTATATTCTGCACTAAAAAAGATATAGATTTATGAAGAAGGTATACCTTAAGTTAATTGTAGAACTTATTAAAAAACAAAAACTTTAAATATAAATTCTTCAATTTATGGTAGTCTCAGGTTGTAATGCCAATGTAGGGGATCTGGTGTAATAGAAACCAAAGTTCCTTCGATATAAACTCTCCAAACAGCTTTAGTCTCAGATTTTACTTCCAGCATTGGAGATCCAGTTTAAATGGTAGTACGCGTTCCTTTGGGACTATTCAATCTCAGTTGGTGCAATACAACGTACTTCTTTATTCCAATACAAGGACAATCACTTGATATCATGGCCTCTTGTGAGTCACTCTTCAAAGTTGCTCCCAAAACTTTTAGAATTTCCTACCTATAGTTTACTAATAGGCTGTGGATAAACACGTCTGAAGCCTGACTTTTGCCTGTCCAACGTTAGGAACATCTTGGAGGTGATATGTTCAACATTGGAGGAATCTTGGTAAACAGTTCAATATTAGGTTATCTTTAAGGTTTTGATTGACAGTGATATTTGGGATAGTATGCCAGAAAATTTAAATAGACTCAACTGATGGGTGTTGAACTTGTTTGGGGAACTGGGCATTCATTTGACAAAAGGATAGGAATTGATCCACCAGAAATTTAAAGTAATACTTAAGGATAAATAAAGCTTTTTTGGGTGAGATAAAACATTAGCTAAATATCTGATGTTGATTAATAGGAACCGATTTGCTAACACAGATATTCATGGTGAGGGCATATTAAATTAATAAATGCTAGAGTTCAGCCCTAAAAGTGTTAGTGATATATATAATTGTGGATCATTGAGAATTGAACATCTGGGAATATCAATTATAAGGATGAGGGTTAAGTTGAGGGCTATAAGGTGTTAGGGGCATTATGGTCAAAGTTAAATTTCTATGGTTAGTCAAACCCCAAGTTGCAACCTTTACCCCACTTGAACAAACATAGGGATTGAAAATTAACTATGTCCAGCAATAGGGTTAACGAGTGATGGGGGTTTGCGTCTCAAAACCCTTCTGATATTGCTTTGAGAGGCTAGCGCATACTCCATTGATGATCTAACCTTTGTCAGGAATCTAAGGTGTGTACGCCTCAGAAGAATTCTCCTCTGTGATCTTGATTAGCCCCTTCCAGATGCGTTTGAGCATACTCATCTTCCCAAACCCATGGCTAATGTAGCAGAGCACTCGCTCCCCTACGCTGAGACAGGGCAAAGGATGGCAAAAATGGGTATTGAACGCATTACATCTTGTTAAATGGCCATCGCATTAGAGCAAGCTTTATTTGTTTTTTGACCAACGTTTGGGCGAGGTTCTCTAGATCATAAAAAAGCTCCTTGTAACTAAGTTTCCTTTTTTTCATTGGGACTAGGATCATTATTGTTGATCACTTCATCTCCCAAGGTTAAGCTGAGTAGCTACATCTGAATTTTTTATCTTTCCCCTGGGTACTCACATTTTTTTGTATTAATTGGGGAGTTAGGGTCAGAGGGTTTTTGGGGGATGGAACCGTTATGTCAAGCTGGGTAAATCTATACTGACGGGCTCATCATTCTCAATTTTTACTTCACTAGCTATGGGTGAACTCTGGTGGCACATCTCCTGGAGATAAACTAGCATCATAAAAATGGATGCCAAGCCTCTTATAAGACTGCTTATGAAGACTATAACATTTGTATCCCTCCTCACTACCACCTTTATAGAAGAGACGTCAGGCAGCAGCATTGGTGTACCCAGTAACTAACTTGAGTTTCTTTCTGTAGAGATCTACAATAAATCTCTGCTCCCCTCTACAGCTCTCCTATCTTACTTTGACCCTCACTCCTCTGATCATGGCACCACAATGTTTAACCATGACTTCCTTAATGTCCTCATAAATCTTTACATGGTTAAATGTCCCTTGTATTAGTCCAACAATTCAATAAACATATCGCTCATTTTGTTCTCTCCTGGGTTGGCGGTTACGTTAATAATGCGCCCCTCTAGTGAGCACCAAATGTTGCAATCTGGACTGCAACTAGTTAAGATAGGCACAGGTATTTTGCACTTAAAACGTATAATTTTATGAAAACATTATACCTTGAAAATTAATTTAGAGCTTGCTATAAAAATAAATCTCTATTTAACTAAATCCTTTAAAAATGAAGTAGACATGTGTTGTACTTCCAGCATATGGGATCTGGCGTGATAGAAACCTGAGTTCCTTCAAAATAAACTCTATAAAAAGCTTTATTCCTGGTTGTACTTCCAGCGTTGGAGATCCAGCGTAAAAGGGAGTCTACATTCCTTTAGACTAGACAATCTTAGTTGTCTTGTTGCCGCGTTCTTCTTTATTTTAATACATGGCCATCAAATTTATACCCTATTTTCTGGTGAGTAAGCCTCTCTGTTGCTCCTAAATCTTTTAGAGCTTCCTACCTATGGCCTACTGTTAGGCTGTGGATAAACGCGTCTGAAACCTGACAGTCATTTGTCTAACGTTGGGAACATCCTTAGGTAGTCTTTTCAACAATGGGGAATCTTGTTAATTAACTGTTTAATTCATGTTATTTTTAAGGTCTTATTTGGCAGTGGCATTTGGAATAGGTAGAATAAACTATTTAGGTATATTCATCTCATGGGAATGGAACTAATTTGGGGAATTGGGCATATAGTTGATGAGAGGATAGGATTTGATCTGTCAGAAATTTAGGATCATACTTAAATATTAATAAATGCTTGTTTGGTGGAATAAAATACTAGCAAAATATCTAAAGGTGGATCTTTAGGAATTAATCTGCTGTACATAGATAATTGGTATGAAGATCTAGCGAATAATAAATGTTGGGATTTGGGCCTAAAAAGGTTAGCAAAATACGATGGAGGATCATTGGTAATTTATCTTCTGAGAAACATTGATGTTCAGGATGAGGATAAAGGTGAGGTCTATAGAGAATTAAAGGTATTTTGGAAGAAGTTTATATCCTATGGTTGGTCAAAACCCAAATTGCAACAGCCAATTTTTCTGAATAGGGTTTGTGGAGTTACAGATTAGACCAAAGTAATTCTAATGCAATAGAGTGTAATGCAATCTTTATATAGTAATTCTTTTTAATATAATGTGGAAAGGGTTGATGGTTTAGTTGTTGGTTGCCTCATTGCAATATCTACTTAGACACTCTCTTGGATTCTTGGCTTAAACTTGATACATTGCTCTTCTAGAAGACAAAACGGAATCTTTTATCAATTTCTACCTTAAGTTATTGCAACCAAGGTATACTCTTTGAGAGTGTATTTTTAAGCTGATTCCATATTGGTTGCTGTATATCCTGCTCAATTATGGTCTCAGACTATTCACTGGATATCTATTCACTTTACCCAAAAAATTGTGCAATAAATGGTAAATTTGAGATTCTGTGATATAGACTCCTTTTATTAAGCTATATGAAGTATCAAATGATTATGATAAAATTAGGATACTAAGATGTAAAAAAAGAGAAATAGGGTGATGGCTCTATTATAAGTTCATTAGATTATTCTAGTGATGCGTTTTTTAAATTCCACTTTATTAACGGCCTCCAATTGGTGAAGTAACTGCATACATGAGCTCAGTCTCACGGTGGATATTCCTAAACCAGGATGTTGATTATCTCCTTGTTTAATCTCCACTTCTATGTCAGAGGTGGCAATACTGCTTTTATATATTGACTTGTCACCCATTTTAGTCTAGTGGTTTGTGTTTCAGGTGGTGGCGCCATTCTAAGGCGTCTAGATCAGGGTCTCCAACAATATTGGAAAGTGGTAGTTCTCCTGATATTGTATTATTCACATCAATATTCATTTTATCAAACCCTGAACTCCCTACCCAGCACTGGTCTCGTGCAGCATGGTCTAACTTTGCCCATGCTCTTCGCCTACACAACCCAGATCCACCCTAACTCTATTCTCAACTATCTGGCTTTACACCCCTATGCCGCAAGCCCTCATGAGGCCACATACTACTTCAATCAGATCCTCCTGACCACTTGGATCATAGAATGGAGAATCAGTATCACTGGTAACACCTTACAGAGAAGTCTCCCTACCCCCCTTTATACCCAAGCAGTTTTGGGCAAGTCGTTATGCACAACAGGATAACTCACTGTCCTCAGACCATACCCCATGTTGACTATCAAGACATGCTTGATATCCCTTACTCTTTGGCCACACAGAAGGCTATTTGAATTTATGCCACCATCCTTTATTGCAGCCCAGGATTCTCGCTTATGTATGGAGATGCCTGAAGTGGTGTACAGCACTGCTGAGCGGTCCAACGCCTCTCATCTTCATGTGCAGTGTGCGGCCAATATGGGTTTTTAGTCCATTGTCTGGAAAATTGTCTTCCATCTCAGGTGATCTTGTGTGAAGCTATGCATCTCTTATCGCCAGGATACAACACAGGCTTTCAGCCTGTCTAATAATATATTTCGCATTTACATTAGTTTCCCCATTCAGCCTTCTTTTCGTCTTAGTTATAGCAATTGCTTTGTGGTTGATACATACAATCTTCTTAGACGCTCTTTTTGGAACTGCTCCCACCCTCTATGAAGCCGTTCTTCGCTTCCAATCCACCTAACGGACCACTTCTGAGCCTGGTTGTTTGGTCCTTTGCCATCACGCCAACGCCAGATAGCTTCCTCCTGGTTCTCTATCTGGTTCTAGTTTTAAATCCTTTCCTTCATTCATGTTCTGTATTGGCACAAGCCTTCCCTAACACATCCCCTCTTGATTTTACTGGTGGTCCCGCTAGCAACAGAGGTAGTTATGGCTCCTCTGGGTTGTCTTTTCATTTGTCTGTGTTTCTGTGTTGCTCTACCAGAAGTATTTGTCTCATGGTCAGCCTTCCCTGAATAGATAAAATATTCCGTTTAGGAAACTAGTATTGTGTATGACATTGGCAATTCTTCTGTCATCATTTTACCTTATCTGAAATCATTTAATTGTCAGGTGTTTGAAAACTTTTTATCTACTCTAAAAATATATAAAGGGCTTGGAATTCATAGCTATTGTCATTCTCAGTCCTATAATTATCTCATGCATTGTCTATCAAATTTGTTCATTTGATGACATCTTAACTAGTTTTATTTTTTTCTTGATCGCTTCATTCTATAAAAGTGGGTTCTAAAATATCTTCCATGACTTAATCATGGTTATTTTAAAGTTGCTACTGGTGAATAGCTAGAGAGGTTCTTTCCTGAGAATGAGGAATTAGTTTCTGGTATATTTTATATTATCCACAAAAATTAGGATTCATAACTTATCTGCTGTCTGCGTCAGTCCTGAAACACCCTGATCCATCTCTTTCTTTTATCAATATAGTTGATTCTTACATCTTTGCCCTGGGCGGTGTATTATTTCAGGATTAAAGAGTAAACTTAACCCTGAGTTTTTAGCTAAAAGATGTTATGCTAGAACCAACTATCCTGCTAATGAAAAGGTGCTTATGTAATGGTGGCAGCTCTGAATGGGTGGTAAAACCATTTATATATAACCAGCACTCCTTTTTATTAAGAACATATACCGCTCAAATCTCATCTATGCACGTAACATGAACCAAAGAAAAGCTTAGTGGTAAAGTAATTCCCCATTACAACTTCTTTATTTAGCACTAGGGGTTTTTAACTTAAAAAGGGGAGCTTCCATGCATCTTTATTTGTAAATAAGCTAAACAAAGGGTTATTATAAATAAAAAAATTACTAAAACGGCACCTTAGCTACCAGCCTAGGAAGCCATATCAGAAGGTGAAGAAGCTTTTAGGAAACTTTTGTCTGGCACCCACTTTAGCATGTGGACCATGGCAGAAAACATTGGGGTAGGAGCATCAGTGACATTGGGCATAAGGAGGTATAGCTGTTAATTCCTTCATTTATGAGGCTGATAGTGTCCATCGCCATAACATATTGAGAAAGTTGATGCTCAAAAAAGTGATGAGAGCTCGCACACAAGAAAATAACTTGATGTGCTAGCAGGTTTGGGGATAGTTGGGGCCAAAAAAGAGACGTTTTTATTGCATTGATTCAAGCACAGCTTGCGCCAAAAGCGAGCTCCTCAATTTCATATTATGCATCTTCATCAAAATCATGAGGGAAATTTGGGATAGAAAAACCTTCAATGAGGGGTTCCATCACCCCATGAAGATGCTGGCGGAGTAGGGTGTTGGAAGGAGAAGCTGCGCCCTCCACGGCCATTTTATTTAAATTTTTTAAATAGAGTAACCAGGCTTAGATTAAAACGGTGAGAGTGAAAATTGGGAGGATTAATAAAAAATTCTTAGAGCTAAATTCGTCTTTACCCACTACAACTTTTTAATTAAATAAATGATAGGTGCACTCACCCTTATAACTGCAGTTTAAGTTGCAAACATAAGCTAATATTTAAAAAAAGGAATTGAAAAACACATTATATGGCCACAATGGCATCACCCTTTTTCTTTTCCATAAAATAATAAAAATTTGATTTGTTGATAACAAAAAGATCAAGGATTGCATTCCCACTGTTTTATTGACAAGAAGCTTAATGAGCTTGTGGCAGGTTTCACTATTTTATAACTACACTAATTCACAAAAGGAAAGGCTCCTATTTTTTGCACAAGTCTAAGCTATGGGATCCTGTCCGTTCAATGCAATTAGAGATCCTAAAAGCTTTCCATGATCATTCTCTATATGGCCTTTCTGACATTTCCAAGAATAAGGAGCAAATTATCTCATCACTAATCTTGTCCTGGTATTCCTGTGATAGTAGATATTATGTGGGCATCTGTCTAAACGGTAATCTTTTTAAAAATCATTTGTTCTTGTTCCAAGACTTGCTAAACCATCTATAGATTCCTTTTCAAAGTTGGTCCTAATTAAGCGTTGACTTTTTCCTTGCATATTTATTCTTTTAGATTTTTATACAGCTATGGTGATTGTATACCACCTTCTCAAATACTCTAAAAAATTTGGATAACTAAAAATTAAATCCAAGGGGAAAATTAGTTTTTTTAAAAGAAATTTTCTTCCATGGACTTCCTGAAGAGTTATTTTAGATATTGTCCCAAATTTATTTTCCATTTGTTATTGTTTTGGCGAATTAAGTTGAGATAAGCCGTGAAGTTTGCACAGGGTCAATCCCACTGAGAAACGGACAAATTATACGTGAATCACCAGCCCTCAAGACAAACTTAAGAAATTTAAAAATTATGAAGCAATTGCTTCTGCGACACCACTTTATTTAATTTAATATTAGTATCAGATTCTTTCTTTTCCACTCTCTTCCTCCTATCAACAATCCTCCTCCTCCAATCTTCTCGCCTCACTTATATAACAATAACTTTGGTCAATAGTAATTCTTTTATAAAGGCTATTCTTTACTGCCATATTCTCATTGGTTCATCTTCATATCTGAGAGGCTCCAGATAAGTCTATTATTCTTCAATTTTCTAATGCCTTAGTCCAAGGTGATATAGTAAATATTCATCATAAGTTGACATCACCTTATTGTCTTATTTGGAGGCGACCCAATAACTTTCCTTCCTGACTCATATCGCCTTATTCCAAGGCACTCAAATATCTATATATTATTAAATTATGGTTGACAGATTTTAGAAAATCTGCCACAGCTATTTGGGGCTTATCGTCCAGTCATATCAGAATCTCAACATTACCCCCCTTGACTGGACAATAAGTCTCATATTATTTATACACCTGGAAAAACTTCACTTGCACTCAGTGAATTATTTGATCACTTGTGGTGTTCTTGATAGTGTAGGCGCTGATACATGTTTTTCAATTACCTCAAATGGACCAACCCAGATGCTGGTCAACTTATTCTTTTGACCAAACTTGTGCTGGTCATTAAATAGAACCATCTTTCCTTCTTTGAACTGGACTAGGCCGCTACGCTGTACCTGATCAGCATTTGATTCATTATCTTTTTGGATAAGCTGAAATAGTGCGCTTCAGTTTGCAGCTTGATTAAAGTGTTTGACAGGCTAGTCAAGTGATGTTGTGGATCCATTCCACCGGTATCTTCTACATAAGCATAGAGCAGTGCAGGATGAGCTGGGTGCCATCCATATAGTAACTGGAAGGGACTCTTCCCCTTTTTAGAGTGGTAGCTAATGTTTTAGGCAAAGACGGCGGTGGAAAGGAGCTAACTCCAATCTTAAGGTCAATCTATTACTAGTTTCTGTAGTATGTTCGTCAAGGTCCCTTTAACTCGCTCAACCATACCATTGGACTCTGGGTGATATGGGGTCATCAGAACACCATGGATGGCCATCAACTCATTTAGATTTAGAAGAATGTGGGAGGTGAAGTTAGTTCCATTATCAGTAAGGATATACTGAGGACAGCCATATCACTGGATTATACATTCCAATAGAACTTGGCCACTGTGACCGCCCTTAAATCCTGGATCACCCATGCTTCTACCCACCTGGTCAAGTGGTTGATCGCCACCAGAATATATTTAGAACAATTTGATCCAGTTAGCAGGGGACCAATGACGTCAATGGAAACTGTATACCAAGAAAAATGCGGTTTCACTAGCAAGTATGATGTCTTCTAGTGGAGCAGCTTTTCACTTGACACTGGTGATAGCAGGAAATTGTCACAAGCATGTCAAAGTTCATGCTCTCCAAAAATAATTAAGGCCCAGCAATTCAAGCATCTTGCGCAATCCACCATGTCTGACTGCCTTGTGCGCACTCATAATAATACTTGGCCGCGCTGAGGGTCTCAGGAAGTTCACCATAGAATCTCCAATCTGCTTATACAAACTCACCGTTCCATTGAAAGCTATAAGCTCGCATCTTAAATTAACGCCTTTATAACTTGAGACGGTTTGTCATCATATGTTCTTCTAAGCATTTTATTGTACAACACAGTACTCATATATGGTGTGATGACAATCGTTGGTAATCTAAAATAACAATCAGAATTCTGGTGTTTTTCTCCAGGTCAGTGGAGGATATTTAAGTCATAGGCCTGCAGTTTGAGGGCCCATTGGGCTAGAAGCCCTTCAGGCTCCTTGAGATTTTTCAACCAGCATAACAAATCATGATCCGTTACAACTATAAACTTCACTGCATGCAGATAATCCTAAATTGCTTATATGCATAAATTACCACTAATCACTCTTGCTCAGTCACAGTATAATTGAGTTCATGTCAGGTCAGGCTCTGACTGCAGTATGCAACCAGGTGCTCCCCCTCGTCATCCTTTTGAGATAAAACCACCTTAACAGCAGAAAGGGACGCATCTGTCTGAACGATAAATTCTTTATTAAAATTTGGATAGCATAGCACTGACGCGCTGATTAGCGCCGTCCAAAGTGTATCAAAGGAGCATTGTTGACTTTCATCCATTTGAACATGGCATCTTTTTTAGTAAAACAAACAGCGGACCTCCAATACAGCTGAAGTTGGGGAAAAAGCCAGTAGTAACCAAACATCCTTAAGATACCTGTACATCACATTTGCTGCTTGGCGGTGTCATTTTCCAGATAGCATTAACCTTATCCAGCTGCAATTTTAGCCCCTTCACATTTACCACAAACCCAAGGTATTCCAAAATGGTCCTTGAAGAAGTGCATCTATGGAGCTTAATATTAATGTTGGACTCTGCAAGGAGGCGTAAAATTCTTCCATATGGGTAAGGTTCTAAGAAAATGTTTGGGAAAAGACATTGATATCGTTGAAGTACATGATAATGCATGACAGCTTCAGGTCGCAAAGTATGGTGTCCATAGCCTGGTGGAACATAGTCATGGCGTTACAAAGCCCTTGAGGCATACTTGTCAGTTGAAACACCCTCTTGGATGTGCTTACAGCGCATTTCTCCTGTTCTGCCACAGGAAACTATATTTGGCAGTAACCCAATATCAAATCCATTGCCAAGAAGTAAATCTCTACTCCTAAAAGATCCAAAGCATTGTCAATCTGTGGCAAGATATATGTGCTCTTTTTGAAACGGTTGTATACAGTAGTCTATCACTATCCAGTTGGTACCATCAATCTTTTTTACAATTAAAATGGGCAAAGCCCACGGACTCTTTGACAGTTTGAGCATCCTTTGTTCCAGCAGATTTCCGTTTTCTCAGTAACTACTTCTTCAGCTGCCCTTGATCAGCAAATCATCCAAGACTTAATGGGGGAATGATCCTCAGTGTCCAATCAATGGACCCCCTCTGAGCACACCCTAAAACGTGGTCTACAACACAAAATCTCATTATATTTGATATAAAGCTATCACATGTGTAATGGGTGGGTTTGCGCCAATACACAACGAATGAATTGGGCAGTAAGAAGTATGTTACTGACCATGCTAGGTACAGGCCTGCAGAGGCCCATCCTCAAACCCGACCGCCATGTCTCATCATTGCCACATACTCTTGTACCATTGTTCCCATGACACTGCACATCAGTAGCAGAGTCTGGGACCAGGAAAGGGATGAGAACAACGCCAACGCCACACCAAGCTCACTAGTGGAGCTCATGACTTCAATCTGATCTGATTTTTTTTACTAAATAAAATTAATGTTATCTGAGCTAGCTAATATTCTTTATTTCCAAATTCCTCATAGAAGATGCAACTTCCCTACAGGGCTGCAACGTCTACCCTTAAATAGTGCACTGTGAATATCAAATAAGCTTTTTTAGTCAGACTCTTCCAAGCTCCAACCAACACATCATTAGCAAAGATTCGCCATCCCACCAGATCACCATCCACGCCCTGCGTAAGCTCATCATCATTCCGCAGATGTGATTTGGGCTTGGGATGTCGATTTCACCCAGTTCCAAACTTACCAATTTTGATGCCCATTGAATCATGGCCACATTTGGATCAAACTCCACCCAATCCAAACCAATGTATGGATTAGGTGCCTTCTGATCCGTTGCAATCTGGTCCTTCTGTTCTTCTGATAAACTCCATTAAATTTTTGCAAAGTACCACCGCCATAACTCCAGGCTGCAGTTTGACAGGTAGACCAAATTCATCTAACGACCCAAATTTGTGAACCTGAAGGACCTCCTCAATAGGGGTCAAGTGTAAATATGTCACATTTGATGTCAGCATACTTGCAAAGGTTCTTTTTGTAGATATGCTAGTAAAACCTTGATCTCCCCAAGACCCAGTATTATAATGCCTGGAGCCACATGAGGCTCAAGCCACAATTGCTGATAAGGCTCAATAACCTCCCCATAGAGCCTGACTGGTACTTCCACCTCTATATTGGTGCTTTTATTAATTGGTGTCTGGAGGGGATGGGAATAGATCCAGAAGCTTTGAGAGGCAGCCCTTGCTAAACATATATCTGCTGGTGGAGGGCCCAGATCTTCTTTTTTATCTAATGGGAGTGAATTGGAATCACTCCATCACTTTAGGCAAGGTTAATAGTTCTATATGCACCAGATCCTTTGGCACTCCGCTGGAGATAAAATAAATTAAGATCCACTGCCCAAAATTTTAAAGTCTCCTCCATCCTATCCATGACAGCCCCAAAGTGTCTCATGAAAGCAGTTCCAATTAACAGGTTATAATTGCTGTTTGGTAACACTATTGTCAGAGCTACAATGACAATTGACCTAAAATGCAAAGATAGCGCACTGTACGCTCCCTCAGAGACTGTGTTTCCGCTCTAGCAGTCCCATACACCATTTGATGTTCTACATCAGGCTTTAACGTCAACTTTTCCACTAACTTAGTAGAGACTACGTTTCCCAGGACGCCTGTATTTATTATAGAGTGCACTCATAATTTTGCTAAAAAATGTCACAGTATGTACACTGAGAATAGCAAAGAATTTTAACTGTTTAATACGAGGACATTTAAAGAATCTTTTTTCCAAGGAATCTCATAATCTCCTCGCCAACTTTAAGGTAAACTTTTACAATACCATCCACCAGGAAGGCAACGATATATTTTTTAAGGGAAGGCGCATCTGCAGATGGTCCCAGCTCTTCTGCAGAAATCTGCTCAAACATTTGACAATCGTAAGACTTCAGTTGCTCATGAGGTCCTTTTTCTACCACGGCCTAGGCTTGCTTCTGTTTCAATTCATTTACCCTCTAACCAGCTAATGATATAGGAACTTATCATCATACTGAGGGACTTCTGCTTAATATATTTGATAGGTTCAGGTGAGAAGTTTGGGGTTTGGATAGCGGAGGTAGAGGTTCCTGTCTTTACACCCCTCCATCCTTTTGCTGGTAGTACTGATCCTACTGTACATAATGAACGCAATGGTTGGGGTAACTCCAGGCAAGTTGCCCAGGGCAAATGCAATTAAAACAATGTTCCCGTAGGTCCCACGTCCTTGTTTATTGTAAGATGGCCCATGATTATAGTATGACTGATGGCAATCATCATAAACAGTCTAAGGCTGGTAGTGTGACTGCTGACAGTCTTCGTAAACAGGCCCAGGTCAAAAGTTGGGCCGCTGGTGATTGTCATAAGCAGGTCCATACCAGGAGTTAAACTTCTGTGGATTACTTGGCTGAGGCCGAGTTAAAAAATTATAATAAGGCTGGGGTTTACTAGGCGGAATCTGAACAGAGTGGGATGATTCCCCTGAATAAAGTTTTGGCGATGGCTGCGGTAGGTTTCTAAACTATATTGGGTGGAGTAAAGGCAGCGGATAGGCAGTTCAAAGTTTAAACAATCTTAAGCAGACATACGTCGTCCTCTAAAACTGGAGCCATGATGCTGTAAAGTTCACAGTATGGCTTCACTGCGGAGGTCATCACAATGCCCACATTGGATTTGGATAGAGTCCCTGCTCAATTAACATGTGGGCTTCCACCATGAATTGTTCAGCAAATGCAGTGAAGGTCTCATTACGCTGGAACCCAATGTTTAAGAAATTATCCTTCTGCTGTAACATCTTTGTGGTGCCTTGAACTGCTGCAGCACAGTATACTTCACTTCTTGATTTGTAACGGAACTTCTTGGAAGATAGAAAGTGACTTGATAAGCGCTTCCAACATCCAATGCGGATATCAGCAATTTAGCCTTGTGCCAATCAAAGGCTCCTTTGCTGCGAACTCAAATTATTTTAAAGAACCTGTGGATGTTCCCATAATGGTCAAAAGGAGGCATCTTATTAATAAAAATCTCCTCCCACTCATACCTGCGAGCCTTTGAAGTGTATTGAGGAATTGGTCAATACCCATAGGCTGTATCTTGTCAAGGTGCTGGTTTGGTAGGGCCAGTGATGTAAGTCTTGTCTGCTGCTTCAGGGGTAGCGTGGGCCCCTTTGGTGGGCAATACAGCCATCACTTGGTGAATTGATTTATCAAGACTTAATCATCTCCAGGGCTGCCATCATGGGTGGAGTAGATCATGATTCCTGTGTGGTTGGCAAAAGGCTCCTTGACTGAGTACCCAGCCTCATATATACCATAATAAAATTCTTCCCAAGTGGGCCCTTGTTGTTTGTCCACTCCCCAATGAGGGCGCTGAGGGTGAAAGGTGCTGTTCAACTTTTTCTTTGCACAATTTAATCATTCAATAGGGTCATCTAGGCAATTAGCAAGTTGCCTGTTTTATTGTTCAAGGATCCACATCTGAATGAACACGTTATTAAGCTGGTTCATTATGTATTACACTTCTGAAGGAGCTTATCCTGTTTCTTGAGCACTGCGTCTAAAAAAGTTTAAGTTCTGTTTACCTGGCTGGCACAGTGTGCCATGAGGATTCCTTGTCAATGCAGGACTGATGCAACATGGCTGGCGACTGGAGAGTTTTTTTATTTTTAGGTTGATCAATGGGTCCCCCATAGTGAGTACCACTGTTATAATTTTGTTAATATAGTTGAGATAAGCCGTGAAGTTTTCACAGGGTCAATCCCACTGAGAAACGGACAAATTATATGTGAATCACCAGCCCTCAAGACAAACTTAAGAAATTTAAAAATTATGAAGCAATTGTTTCTGCGACACCACTTTACTTAATTTAATATTAGTATCAGATTCTTTCTTTTCCACTCTCTTCCTCCTATCAACAATCCTCCTCCTCCAATCTTCTCGCCTCACTTATATAACAATAACTTTGGTCAATAGTAATCCTTTTATTTAGGCTATTCTTTACTGCCATATTCTCATTGGTTCATCTTCATATCTGAGAGGCTCCAGATAAGTCTATTATTCTTCAATTTTCTAATGCCTTAGTCCAAGGTGATATAGTAAATATTCATCATAAGTTGACATCACCTTATTGTCTTATTTGGAGGCGACCCAATAACTTTCCTTCCTGACTCATATCGCCTTATTCCAAGGCGCTCAAATATCTATATATTATTAAATCATGGTTGACAGATTTTAGCCAATCCACCGCAGCTATTTGGGGCTTATCGTCCAGTCATATCAGAATCTTAACACCATTTATATGAATAACTCCTTTTTCATCTTGAGAATTAAGCCAGCTATCCTCAGCTATTGCCCACATTTCAATGTTTACACTAAAAGTATTAACTAGTTATTTTATGATTATCTCTATTGCTTTATTCCCACTCAGCTTAAACCAGAATGACTGTTTACATTTGAGTCAATCAATTATCTCAGTATAACCACTCTGCTTCTGACTTGACCTCAATTATGGATATTATGGCCAACACTCACAAGTACTGAAGACTTAATGAATGTTATTGTTCCTTTAGAAGATGACCTGGTGACTCAAATGCAGGTGAATCAAATAAATTCTTAAAGCCACGTTCTTTAGGGATATGTATAAATGAATATAAAGAATAAAACATAAAATTAAAACCCTAATAAACTATGATATATGACTTCAATCGATTCCAGACACTATGATTCCTCAATATAAGGTCAGAAATTGTGACCTCTAGTCCTAAATCCATACCATATTGTACGGTTGATCAATCAAGTAGCTGTAGAGTTGACATTGGCTAAGAGTTCTAAGGCTCATATTAATTTTAGGAACACAGTTTCTGAAACTACAGGATATATATAGGTGAAGTCAGGTCCTCTTTATTTAAAATCTTAGATGAAAACAATTATGAGTTAAGTTAATTATAAAAACTAAGTCTACTGAGATATAATGAAACGTCTGGTAAAGTGGGTAGGCTATCCCTGTAAGAGGCGCCTGGAAAGCTGAAGTCTATTGTACTCATTTTACCAAAAAGGTGTGCTAGTTCTTGGAGAGCAAGTGTTTTATTTTCAGGGTATTTTATAACAGTTAAAGCTTTTCCTATTATAACATATCATCAATATAAAAGGTAGATAACAATAAACTCCGCCAAAACCTTTTCAGTACTTAATTAACTTTTATAACATTTATAGAAATTAGTACCACTTATAGATTGGAAACTGATCCTGAGATTAATCTTAAATCTACCTCAAGTGAGAATTTTTCAATATTATTATAAGATTAAACAGTAAGTCGCTGAGAAAAAAGTGATGCCTTAATGTGCAGACAGAAGAAGAGACTATATACTATTAATGAATATTATTTTGCTATCAACAAGTTTTTACTACTAGTGGCGCCCAACCCAAGAGGGGAGCGTCCACGCGTTTTTATTTGCAGGTTTCAAATAAAAACAAAAGGGAAAAACTCACAATATGGCGCCGGGGAGCAAGCCTAAGTGGTAATATCAGATGGGGATGGGGTTGGGGAGTAGTTCTTCTGTTTTGAGAGTTTCAATGGTGCTATTCCCAATAAGCCTGACAGTCAACAATTGCTTCAAGTCTAAACATTTTCAGAGTCTATCTAATAAATGTGGCCAAATCTTTCTTAATTCCTAGAAATTAGTTTCTGTCCTATGGTAAGAGATGAAAGTACTTATTAAAGCAAAGTCACCAAAATAGATTTTTAGAATAAAAGGCGTGGCTATATAAGCAAATAATTTTGACATATTTATATGTTACTAGAATCAATATATAGTTCTCATAAGGTAAGTAAACAATATAATTATTGATGGGAGGATATCTGAATGGGAGGCTGTTCTTTGGGTAGCACTTCTGGATTATTAATTGCGAGTTGTAGGATAATTTTTATAGGCAGGAAATTTACTTTAAATGATGCATTAGGGTAAGACTTTATATTATCCAAGTTTATTTTTAGAAGATTCCAGATTTGTACCCTTTTGAGGGTACAACTTGATTTACAGCCTCATAAACCATCCAATGGATAATTAATCTCACTTTTTGATGATCCATTACATCAGCTAAACAAGATTCCATCCTAGGGAATTTTGGCTCAAGTCATACTGGAAGAGTTTCCCTAATAAAAAATTGTTCTTGCTAATTTTTTGATTTTATATAAAAAGTAAAATAGATGGGTTTTTAACCCGTTTTTTTTGACTAGGCGTAATTCTATTAAAAGTATTGTCCAGTCAATATTATTCCTATTATGTCTGATACTCTCATATCTGACATCACCCCCTTAAAAGTATTGATAGAGGAGTACTGGTACATGAATCAACTTTGTGATTAATTGATAACAACTCAATTTTTTAACAACTTTATTGAGTTTTCCACTTCATGCTTGTAGGTTATAGCATATGGTCTTCCCATATGGAATTAAGTTTTTTGTGTGGCACTATGTGGTTGTGATAGTACATAATTAAATCAGGAGCTCAAAAGTGTGTTAAGGTTTGCAGGTTGCATTTGATGACTGGCCTTCTCTTTTAACAGTTTAGGCTAAATTGATCAGTGCATCAGACTGGAGTTCACCATTTTTGTGTTAATATTCCTAATATCTTTCAGGCTCTTTGGTGTAATCACTGGTAACTTTGTGTACCAATAGGGTTATAATGCCAGGGTTTCTTATGTATAAAGTCTTGAATGGGAACATTTTGATAACATGCTGGAAGATTATCTGGTAAGCCATCAACGCAGATGGTTGATATTGGTCCCGAATGTAAGGGATCAGAAGTAGCCATTTTTCTTAATAATATAAGAAATTCATTCGTGTGTTCTATAATCCTAATTGTTGATGGGTTGTAGTGAATTGGGAAGAGTTGTTGTGTTCCCATGCCTGATGCTGAGATCTTTACAAATCTCAATGTAAAGTTTCTCACATTATTACATAGTAATACCTGTGTGAAACCATGCCTAGTAGGTATACTAAAATAATAAATTGGTGGTGGCCTTGGCGGTTTGCACAGGAATGACAATTGCTTCAACCAGCTTTGGAGTGATCAATTTCTATAACTATATATCTATTTCCTCTTGTTGATTTGAGAAGTGGAGTTATAACAATTAAATTGATTGTATGGAATAGCTACTGAGGGGTCATTGGCTGATTATGTAATTAGCCCTGTGTGAGTTTATTTTTGACAAGTTATGCAGGCATCTAGGACTTCACTTCAGAGTCTAAAATCCTTTGCAGAATTTTGGAATTTTAATCCATTTATAAGCTTTTTTTGGCTTTTCACGTCCTAAGGTATTGTGGGCTTAATTATAGCTGGCGCCCATTCCAAATGTCATAAGTAAGGTAACCAGTCTGTGTCAATATTATTATATAATAACCCATCAAGAACATTGGTACCTTACAAGAATTGTTTCAGTATCTTCTAAACTGGTTCATCTTTGTACTCCCTAGATTCTGGCGTCATGTTAGGTCATTTAACCCATTCAGCTTTGCTGTTATCTAAATAGAGTAGGGGAAAATCTTTTCTCTCTCGTTGCAATCACTATTGCAACTTATTCAATTCAAGTCTAAATCTAGTTTGATAATCTCACAGAGGAGATTAGTCTGCGCCCATGTCAGGGAGCAGTTGGGAAAGTAAGGTAAGAGGAGCAGGTGGTAGGACCGCGGCCTTAAACGTTTAAAAACGCCCTGGAGAAACCAGCAGAATAGAAAAAAATAAAAAACTGGCGGTCACTATTTCCCCAGAAATCCTCACTTGGCAAGCGCGATGCAACCAGTACATCAACACGCCGCACTCCCAACCACTCTTGTCAGTGGAATATGGAGTCCAGGTGTTTCTAAACATCCAACAAACAGCTTTATGGGAAAAATTTTGTGGGGATGTGCACACTTTTTTCCCAACTGTGGTGTATGTCACACCTCACTCCATGTCACGCAGTTGGCTGGACCTCAGTTTCAAAAACAAGGAGGCAGCAGAAAAAGCTGCTGCGGTGCTCATAGTGATTGACCTCCCTGAAGGGCAATGGGTTGTTGAAACTAAATGCACCAGATGGACAAAATCCAACCAAACTTTCCTCACGTTTAACTTTTTGCCCACTACAGTCAAACGTGCCATTCTGGAGCAGCACCTGAAAGATGGTCTCACCATATACGGCGAAATACAATCCTTTGGGATGCAACGCTTTACGCTGATGCCACACTTGTGCACTGGCAAAGCCATTGCAGTTCTGACTCCAACTGAGGAGATTGTGAAGGACCTAACCCAGATCCCACACTCCATATATATCAATATCGAAGGGCATACCACCCACCCTTTTCAGGTAACCGTAGACAGAGCACCCCCCATCTGCACCCATTGTGATGCGTTTGGCCATAAGGCACATGCATGCCCCACCAAGGAGGGCATCACATTCCAAGAGCACCCCTTGGCGGCCATGGCCAGTGGATAGGCGCACTATGAACCAACCACCAGCACCAAAGAGGATTTCCCATGGGGAACACAAGGCTGCTAGCTACTAGTAAAGCTTATCTCCCCTCAAGAGTGAAAGAAGACCAAACAGGCCCGCAGGGCTGCGGCCAAGGAAGCGGCCAAAGTCACCTCCACTATCCCACACTCCCAACGCCAGGAGGACATTGAAACCTTTGCGGCGGAAGCAACTCAGGAATCCATCAATCAATCAGATTCAGAAGCCCATGCCGATTGGGCCAACCAATCTGAGGATCTGATGGGTGACTTAATCACACCCAACCTTTGCAACCAAGCCCCAGTTGAAACCAACTTGGTTTCCAACCTACCAGAAAAATTTTTTTGACCTGAACATTGGTGCACCAAACTCATCTGCACCGCAAAAAATTTATTCAACGTTGGGGAAACAAAAAGTGAAGGCAAAAGCCAACGCGAACCTTTCTGCTAAAATAAACAAAACTACTGATAGCGTTGCTGAAAATACCCATGCTGCTATGAAGGCCCATGGGGATCTAGAGGAGGCTAGTGGGCCCATGTGCCCACCCCCTCTCACCTAAGGTATGGTGGGGGAAACCTTCACTTTAGGGACGTTGAATATCGCCAGACTCAAGGCCTCACCGTCCTGGGCTAGCTAACTGATTTTTATACAAAAAAATTTACCCATGGACATCCTGGCCATCCAGGAGTCTCACTGTCCATGAGGTTCTGAGGATGCTTGGAAAACCATGCTCCTCCCTTCCCTATCCTTCTGGTCAGAGCACTGTGGGGTGCTAGTTTGGAAAAACAATTTTTTTAAATTTAATCGTTGGAATCCTTCCTCAATGGCTGAGTCCTTTTGTCACTTTCTCGTGGGCTGACATGGCACACGCTATCATCAACATCTATGCCCCATCCTGTGCACAAGAGCGTCAGGAATTTTTCTCGTTGGTCAAATCCCTTCCATTACCCCCTGACCCTTTCATAGTCAGCAACATGAACTGTTAGCTAAACTTACCCACAGACCGTTGGCCCTCCTCCTCCCATGCCCCAGGGTCATGTAGAACTTCGCGTTCTAAAGGCCACCCTTGGGTTAATAGATGCGCTGCTGCGGCAAGCCCCACTGCTCAAAACATGATGCACCCCCATGTCCACAATGGCCAATTAAGGTCCATGACCCGCATCAACCTTATCCTCACGCCATCAAAATTTCAATCTCACATTTCCCACTTCCAAACAACAAAAATTGAATTCTCTGACCACCATCTGGTCTCAATAACATACCACTTACCTGTCACAGTGGCTAAGGCCCCACATTGGTGCAAACTCCGCCCTCCCAAACTTGCGTCACCAGGATTTTCCACTTGGGTGAAATTAGCAACTTTGGCAAAAGAGTTTGTTGCACCAAGTTTACGGTGTGGACCCAATTTCCACATGGTCAGCCTCTAAAGAGGATACCATCCGCCACTTTCACCACCTCTCCTCCTGACACTCATAAGCTACATTGGCTGTAATTTTGCGCGCTCTGGCAGAGTTGGCACACCTGGAATCCAACATCCCAGCCATAGGCTACAGCCCTTCATGGGGCTGGAAGTGGGCGGAAGCAGCTGCCCACCTCAACGCGCTTGAAAGGCAACACAAATATTTGGTTTGTGTTCAAAACAGGGCCAAACGCATTACAGAGGGTGACAAGTGCACCGCATATTTTTTTAAAAAATTCTTTGCGCCATGCCAGAGTGTGGCCTGCACACAGGTGCGGAGATCAGATGATTCCATCACGGATACGCCAGCCAAAGTGGCAATCATAATACAAAAATAATACTCTGAGTTATACCAATTCGATCCGTTTCAGCCAGAAGAAGTGGCAAAATTTTTTGACTGCACCCACATCCGCACTGTTTCCTGATACCCAGAATAAATGAATTTGATTACTCCAAATGAACTCTGGACAGCCATCCGTGGTGCATTAAATTGGAAATTCCCAGGCCCAGATGGCATTCCATATTGATTCTATAAAAAGTACTTCAAATATATATTCCCACTGCTGCTTGCCTCCCTTAACCAGAGCCTTATGGAAATGCGCCTTCTACCAGGAGGACAAGAGGCCTTCACCATCACAAACTTCAAGAAAGGGGTCAAGCTAGACTTAGCCAACTGATGCCCTATTTCTTTAACTAACACAAATACAAAAATTTTAACTAAAATAATGGCTAACCGTTTAGGGATTTTAACATCTGCCACCATCTCCCCAGAACAATTCAGTTTCATACCCAGAAGGTCGATCTGGGACAGCGTGCACTCTGTGGCTAACGCATGCCACTCCACAGCCTCTGGGGCACTTGTATTCTTGAACCAACAGAAGGCATATGATAGAGTAAGCTGGGAATACCTCAGGGCTTGCCTCCATCAATTCCGCTTACCCCTCGCTTTATCAACTGGTAATGCTGCTCACAGAATCTGCAACAATGGCAGTGCGTGGCCCTGACTTCCTAACAGAAGTAGTCTGCCTTCAAAGGGGCTTACAACAAGGGGACCCCCTTAGCCCACTCTTATAAAACTTCAGCCTTGACTCACTACTTCGAAACGTGAATGCCCACCTCACTGGGGTCCATGTACCAGGCCAAGCCCCAGTCAAGATGATGGCGTTTGAAGATGACTGTGTGGTTTGGGTTTCTAATAATAAAGATGCACGCGCACTTGAAGCTCTCATCCAGGAATATTCTCAGGTAAGTAATGCTGCACTGAACGCTTCCAAAACCAAAATAATCCTCCTTGGTCGGTATCAAGCATGCTGGGCCCCAGCGACCAGTGCCCAGCCTGGCCCATCTGCTCGCACACGTGCTCGTCCTCCCTGCTCACCCCACACCGCCCCACTAGTGCTCCCCATTGTGCCACACCCTACCATAGGGCCTATCCGCCATCTGGATGTGTGGGTGGAGGCAGGCGGGTATGCCTCAGCATTAATGGAAAGTTGTATTCTAGACAACGTGATGAAGCGCATCGCCTCCCTCAGAGCCCACCCTACTTCCATCACTGGCAGGGTTTTTTAGCTAACTCTATGCTCCTCTCCAAAGTCTGGTTTGGAGCCCACGCCATCGCCTTCTCCCCAGGCTTTTCAAATCCGTGTATGCCCTTCGGCAAGGATGGCTTTGGTCAGGCCGCCCACCACCAGTATGGCTTGAGGTCATGTTTGGCCCTCATCGTCATGGTGGCATGGGACTGCTTGACTTCAAAGCCCATGCTGCCAAGAACCTGGGCACCTGGATTGCGGCTGTCACTGCCCCTATGCTCCCCTCCCAACACTGGTCTTGTGCGGCCCGCTTCAACTTCTCCCGCGCCCTGGGCCTTAACAATCCATCAAACCCTCACTCCTTAATGAGATACCTGGCTTCCCACCCATTGGCCACAGGTCCTCACAGTACTAAAACCCACTACAAACGGATCCTCCTCTCCATGCGGAGCACTGAGTGGAGAATTCGTATTAGCGGACACACAGCCCAGAGAGGCCGCCCCTCTCCTCAGTTCACACAAGAGTTACAGGGGTTAACCATTCAAGATGGCGTGATCCCCACATGGCCCCATGTCCTATCCAGGGTGGACTACCTGGACATGATGGACATCCCTTACTCCAATGAGACCCAGAAGACTATTTGGAAATATGCACACCACCCTCCGCTGCAGCCTCGAATCTGTTCCCATGTGTGGCGCTGCCTGAGGCGGGTGTACCATATGGCTGAGCGCTCCAATGCTTTATAATCATCCTGCATTGTGTTTGGCCACTATGAAGCGCTGATCCACCGCCTGAAGAAGTGTCCTATCTCTAAAGTGATATGGCGCGAAGTTCAACATCTGCTTGGCCAGGATCAAACACATCTTTCCAGTCTGTCAAGAGATATGTTTGCTATATCCATGGTATCCCCCTCCACCCTCCCTCCGTGCTCTGGTGGTCGCAATCGCCATGTGGACTAACCACACGATTGTCTTGGATGCCATCGCAGGCTCCACCCCCACCCTCCCAGAAGCTGTCAACAGATTCCAGTCTCACTTGGTGGACCACTTTCAGGCGTGGATGTTTGGGTACCTCCCAACGCGTCAACGTCAGCTGGTCTCCTCCAGGTTCCCAGTTTGGTTCATCAAATCAGACCCTTTCCTCCACATGTGTTCAATAGTGGCTACGGCCCCTTCACACGCCCCCTCCCCCTCCCCATAGTGGCGTTCCCGCTGGCAACAAGAGATAGCATCGCTTCTCTGGGGTGCCTTCCCTGTTACTAAGTTTTGTTTCTTTTGGGTCAAAATTCAGAAGTGTCCGTCCCCTGGTCAGCCTTCCTCGCAATAAATTAAATTAAATTAAATTAAATTAAATAGAGTAGGGGAAGTCAGGTCAGCCCATCCACATTCATGTGTTGCATCACTGCTCAATGGTAAATATTTATGTCATAATGTTTTAACTTAAGGGCCCATTTGGGCTAATCTTCCATCAAAATCAATCATATTCTATGGCAACTTCAAAGAAGCGTGATCTGTAACAACTGTATAATTCATACCATTTAGGTAGGGCCAGAAATATATCACCATGAGCAGAGATGCTAGGAATTCTTTTTCTATGATACTGTTTTGGAAATCACACCTTGGACAAAGACAAATTATATAAAGTCAAACTTAAAACTCCTCCACCTACCAATACTTATATTCCTGACCCTAACTTAACAAAAACATCAGATCTGAATTATCCAATGCAGGAAGAAGATATCCAGATGTTATTAAAAATAAGGTGACGAAGAGGGCTCCCTATTGATTTCAGAAGCCTACAATGACACAAAGGAAGACGTCTTGTCACTTGCCTTTTCCTGAAGTCCAAGGAGATCCTGATTGTCTGTCCAACAAAGTACATCCCTTGCATGTCAAACCCTATCACCCTAAAAGTATCACAACCTTTCATATAAACAAAGCTTTTGTTTTTGCTTATATAGTTTATAAATATGATTCCTATCTTTGGATCTTATTGAGGTTATTCAGCAAGCCTTAATCATCCTTGTGGTTCTAGCCCCATGAATATTTTTATAAAGATAAGTACATCTAACTCCAAACAGATTTGTAGCATGTTCCTTCACCCAGCCCTTCTATCTACAGTGCCAACAGAAAACTTACGCTCCATGCCAGCTCTCCCAAGCTGCCGTTAAAGAGTGAGGAGTTAAAAAGAAGTTATAAAGTAATTCTGAAAAAGAAACCTCGTGAGATAATGAGGTTAGAAGCATTACCTGTTGGATCAGTAATGCTCGCTTTGAATTATTTGTCCCAGTCCCTGCTACTCTTAACTTTATGTTTGATTACAGAGGTGAAATTTCTCTTGTAAACCAAAGAAAATGTCAACCAAGAATTGCAAACCTTAGCCTAATTGGCAAAAACTGCATGATGGTATTTTTGCGCTTGAAGGGCATTCCACTCAGGTCAGAGCATCAGCCATTCCCTCCACCATGAGAGAATTATACTTAGCTCCTAGTTTACCTGCCGCTGAAGTGGGAACCAGAACAGATAAATACCTTTGCAGCTTTGTTCAAATGTCCATTTATCACATTATGAAAATTTTAGTACTAAACTACCAAGAAGTACTGTGACAACTAGAATTGATTCAGTCCCTTCATTTATCTATCAATGAATTTTACCAATCTGCCACTTCATTTGTCCAAGAGAATTGAAACACTATATTAGAAAATTGACACTCAACTAACAAAGTAAAATGTCAGATTATTTTTATTTAATAAAGAAGCCTTCACATGTGCAGATTCAACTCGCAACCAAAGTGGATGTGGCCTATATTTAATGCTTACCTTCAGTTCAGATGAGCTATTGCGTCAATCTTGGATTGTATTTCCAGCCTCAAAGAACAGTGAGGACAATGCTTTACACTATTTGAGGAAGCCTTACAGAAAGCACATCCCAGAGCACAAGGCCCTGTTGGTCCTGAAGAGCCCCCTGGATAACAAGGTTCTCCAGACTAAGGGGACCTGCTGGTAGTCATAGGCCTCAAGGGGATAGTGGACCTATAGGACTCCATGACTAACCGGCCCCTGGGTCTCCATAGGATATTGGCCCCCTGAACTTCTGGGTCCATTTGGGAACGTTGGCACTCTCAGGCCAACTGGAATGGAAGAACCTCCCAGCTGTCAAAGGGAAGCTGGGCCTCCAAGCCCTTAGGTCCTCCTGGACCACCCATGAATGAACCTGAAGGTTATGCTTCTCAATTTCAATTTTGGCAGTATCCAGAATCAAATCACCCACCTTAAATTCAATGTTTCATCTATCACTCACAGCTGTGATGTAGATCTTAAAGTCCATCCTCTTGACTCCTATTATACCTTTGAAGCCTTATTAACAGTCTCATTAATGTAAGTAGTTTTTCCCTGGCATGGTGTTCAATTAGCCTGCATTGATGACCAGCTCAAGCAACTTAACAGCCAAGTTAAGGGAATTAAAGCGGAACATTTCTCCATTAAGACACCATAAAAGTCCAGAAGCTAGAATTGCAAGTTCTTAAGGAGCAACTATTCAAATGCCACTGCTACAACAGTAATGAACCAGTATTTTAATCTACAAATTTTGTGAACGATTTAAGTGCTTAACTTGATCAAATGCAACCACCAGATAAATCAATCTCAAGAACTTGTTTTTGGCTCCTCTTGCACCACCTGGTACTAAAGTTTTATCTACACCTGTTTCTACTAACTTTAAGCCTTCTAAAAAAATTACATCACGTTGAAGGAAGTATTGCTTCATTTTTATATGTCTATGAAAGCACCATGAAGGAGGCTACAGATTGACAGAAATTTAAGCATCTACACACCTGCTTGAGTTAAATCGCATAGGAAATTATGGTCTCTCATCTGAAGAATAGTCAAACTTAGAGCCAAGTCAAGACCACAAAATAAAGAAATTTGGAAGCAATCAAACCCTGTCTAATGGAAGCAGGCTTAATGGGGTTTCACATGAAACATGTGGAATCACCAACTGAGTTTGCCAATTTATTTTACTATGAGTCTCAGGCCTAAGTTGCCTGTGATTGTAAAAGTTTAGATGACGCCATTACTGCTGCTATAACCACCTTGGCGCCTCGCCTGACCTGCAGTTACATATCTGCACCATTAAGAAAATCTTAGTGAGCATCCTGGACATCAAAGAGGCTCTCGTCAAAATTCTTGCCAGTCTACTCCATAAAGATTTCAAATCCAGCTTCTAACTGACAACCCCATATTAACGCCTTTGAAAAGTAGGGGGCTAATAAGAAGATTTTTCCCATGTACTTAGTGTGGAAGACGCTGGCATACAGCTGAGGAATGCTAAAAGAGTCGCTAGTGATGAGGAAAAAGCCCTGTCAACATGAAGGGAGAGCAAATATGTTGACAACCACCCTAGGCTTCAGCCTTATACTTCTCATGATTTTTTTGTTTGCAGTCCATTATTCTAGAAATACTGACAATATGTCTACCCAAAAAAGACAGTGGCTTGGATTACTATTGTTTCCTCTGTGTTCACCCAACTTTTTTAACTTACAACCGCAGCTTGGGGACTAAGTCACCAAGGTGGAAATTTGAGTGTACAAACTTAAAAATTAGAGCCATTGTTGACACCATATCACCAGTGAATGTTACATCTTCTAAACTAGTCATCAAACTAAAGTTGCGCCTGACCTCTGACATAGTGTTGAGTATAGAACGGCGGGCCCCCATTGCACTAGGTCGCTTGGTGCGTATTTAGCCTTACCCATATGTTTTAGGAAGCTTCCTCTAGTAGCCCCTGATGTTATTCTTGAGAATCAGAGCTATTAATTATTAGTGACACAGTTTTTGAGTTTGTACTCTGAAATTGTTACCCTATCTGAGTCCTATTTATCTATAATTGGGCATCAGGTACTACTTGTTTTCCAAACGCTCATAACCAAGAAGAAAAATACCATAAAAAGAATCTGCTTTATGTAATATGATTTAACTCCATACCAAATTGAGCATCATGTAGTTGGACCTCATTTAAAAATGCCTCTCCAGTACACTAAAACTTTAAGGAATGATGTTATATGTTTTATCTCAATTTGTAGTCTCAGATGAGGAGCAAGTTATAGTAGATACCTGAATCCAAATACATATTCCCTCCAGTCATATAAATTGAAGTTTGTGGATTTGAAAATCTGTTTATCTAGTAGGTATTGCCCTACCCTAGCATCCTAGACCTAGCCTACTCAGGAGCCATCTCAGTTTTTTTTAGAAAATCTGATTTCAACCTCTTGTGTCCTATGGAAAAAGGACCCTATTGTTTATGTTTTCCTGTTGCCTGCTGATAAATTACATAGTATATATAAATTTTGATACTCCCCAGGATTTTGGACTTTAAGATCCTCCTACTATGGCCACCATCAAACATAATTTTTGCTCAGACCTCACCAAAACCCAACGAGAGGCCACTGAGCGCACTTAGCTGAATATTCAAATATATTTCATTAGGGCCTTACAATTTCGGAAAAATAATTAGTTACCCATTAAATAGACGCTGGAGATGCCTTGCTGATATGGACTAAGTCATATCACAAATTAAAGTGGAATAAGACCAAGTAAATATCAAATTAGAAAAACTTTTGATGGATGGTCAATTAAACCTTTGAAAAGCCCTTGGACTTTACCTCTGCTTTTAGTGAAAAAAAGATGGAACCCGATGCATAGTGATGGATTATTACAAACTGAATTTAATCACCCAAAAGTACAGCTATCCATTATCTAGGATTAACAATTCCCTTCAGATGCTGGCTGTCTCGCATTTCTTCTCCACTATGGATTTAGCTAGTGGGTACTGGCAAATAGACCTTGTCTAAAAGGGTTTAGATAAGAGTTCACTTTTCATTAAAGATGGCCTGTTTAAGCCAACTTGAATGCCGCAGGGACTATGAAACGCCTCACTATGTTCCAGAGAGCCTTGAATGGCATCCTAGGGGTCCTGAAAATGGTCTGTGTCCTGGTATATTTAGATGACACTAAAGTCATTTCCTAAACTCTTGGCTCCCATCCCAACTACTTGGACAAATATTTAATTAATTACATTCAGCTACTTTAAATTTGAAACCGCCAAAATTTACATTTTTCTAGAATTAACTGGAATTTTATGGCTTAAAGTAACCAACAAAGGTATCCAACCACTGCCAGATAAAGTTATGGCCATACACAAGATGTTTACTCCAAGGAGTCTAAGGGACATTCAGGTTTTTTTTGTAAATGGTAGGTTCTTACTGCTAATTTATCCCTAATTTATCTGAACTCGCGGAGCCCTTGGTTCACCTGTTACAAAAAAATTCCTTTACACTGAGACTTAACACATCAACAATCCTTTGATACCTTAAAACTGAAATTAACTATAATTTCCTATTCTAATGCATCTCAAATTTGATAATCCTATGCTACTTTTTACTGATGCCAGCTATGTTACCATTAGTGCTATTCTAGCGCAACATGGCGACAATCAGGTAGACCACCCAATCTCATACTTTAGCAAGACTCTCTCCAAAGCCAAAAGGAATATAGTATCACTGAGTGGAAGTGTCTAGTGGTAATCTTAGCCATTAAGCAAATTTCATCCTTTCCTTTATGGAATGCACTTTACTGTAATAACTAATCACACTGTTAACATTGGTCACAACAGATGCATGATCCTGATAGCTGATTAACCGGTGGGTTTGAGATTACAAACCATGATTTTTCTAATGTTCATCACTCTGGTGCCGTACACCAAAACGCTGATGGTCTCTCCTGGTTGCCAGTCCTGACAGTTTTAACCGCTGAGGAGGACAACAAATATAACCTCCTTTGTCATTCCAATTCATGGTCGCTTGAACTCCTAAAATCTTGAGAAGACTTAGATGTTAAGTGGTTAATATTCAAAATGCTGATGGCATGCTATATAAATTAGTTAAGAAAAAGTGGCTCCCATATGTCCGCCCCTCTGTTCAGACTGAGTTTGTTATGGAAGGACGTACTATTAAAGAACTTGGTGCGGTGTGAAAACACACCACTAGTTGAAATTTTAATATTTCTGGGATGAAATGCTCAACTTAATCCAATATGTTTTGGATGCCTGTATCACTTGTTGACATAATGGTAAGCCCAACCTAAGGTTTTAACACCAAGAAGTTGCTCCTTCAACCCCATTTTACACAGTAAGCATTGTTGGTATAGGTCCTCTTCCTACAGGAGTCCATGGTCACCAATATATAATTTTTATCAAGGATTACCTTACCAAATGGATCAAAGCTGTATCCATTCCTACAGCCACTGCCCAATCAACCACCTTAATTCTATATCAGCAACTTTTCACACATAACATGATAGTCCAAGGGTGCTTTTATCTGATAATGGTCTAAATTCCACCTCATGGGTGATCTGAGAATTAACTGCCCTATATAACACTTGCCAGGCTTTCGCAGCACCCCACAACCCCTCCACCAATGGGCTTCAGAAAGGGCTAATGGCACTTTTATTTCAATTATTAGAAAGATGGTTCTTACTGACCCACTATGGTGAAATCACTTTCTCCTGATTGCCCTACTTGCCTATCAGGTCATATATTACAGGGTGCTAAGGATGTCCTCCTTTAAGGCGCTTTTAAAGCAGGTGAACCTTTTATGAACTAGTTTACAATCCTTTCTGAGGTTGAAAACTCCTAAACCTTCTAAAATTACTCTGCAAGCCTTAATGTATGATATTATCTGATTGCAGTCCTGGTTATGGATGCATTGATGCATATCATGACTAAGGAAATTGGGCAAAGCAATTTATGATGGCCCTCTTTGTCGGTGTACCACCAGGAGATTTAGTACTATTTTATCTCATTTCCTCAGAGGAAGAACCAGCAATCTTGCAACGTCTTGGTCTGGTAATATAAAGTCCTACATAAACGTGGATCAGAATATTTTATTGTAAGTGCTGATAAGGATATGGTCATCAACTGAGTACATGGGCGATTTCTCAGAACTTTTGTACACCTACAAAAGATCTTAAGGGGGCATTTTCAGAATTCACACCGCGGATAGAGACAAATTGAATAAAGTTGAACTTTATTTTCCTCTGCCCACCAATTCTTTGACTCTGACCCTAACTTAACAAAGGCATCAGTTCCTGAATTATCTGGCAGAAAATATTTCTATGTTATTAAACCCAAGGTGACAAAGAGGCCATCCTATCAATCTGGAGGAATATTATGACACAGAGGAAGAAATCTCATCATGTGCCTCTTCCTGAAGTCTAAGGAGATCTCAATTGTCAGTCCAATAAGGAACGTCCCATGCGCAATAAACCCTATCACCTTATATATATCATAACCTTTAAATAAATGAGTTATCATTTTTTGCTTATATAAGTTTAAATAAGGTTATTATTTTTAGAATTTTATTGAGGTTGTTCAACAAGCCTTAGTCATCCTAGTAGTTCTGGCCCCTTGCTGTATTTTAAAAAAGATAACCACATCTGACTCTGAGCAGCATGAAGCCTATTCCTTTGCCTGGTCCTAATATCTACAGTGCCAACAACTGCAATTTTGTTCAACATTTGAATGCTTACTGTAATAGGATAATAGGTGGTGTCACAGATGAGACCACAACTGTAGCATCTGGTTATTTATTGACTAATGGAATGGGTACAAACAACCCCAAACTGTTGGAGGTACTAGAGACAAACTCAACGTGGATGGGGGCGATCAAGGAACTTTTATAGGCTAAGGTGAGTCAAGAAATTTCCAGGCAGATTGAAGTGATGTCATTAGCAATAATTTTCAACAAGGATGATGTGACATCGTGCGATTTATTTTTGCCCTGCTGAGTTAAAAGAGCTATATTATCAAACACTGAGGCCATCAAAATTCCATATTAAAATAAACCCCCTTTTATACCTTTGGGGTCCAAAATAATTTACATCCAGCTGGTGACAAAACAATGAGTGAACTGAATTCCCCCAACACGCCCACCTGAGGTTCAAAGATGAATGATATCAAATCCATAAATCAGCCAATTTTCAGAGTGACTCAAAGCCATGATGCGAGGTGCATTGTAGGAGCACCATCACTCATACCTGAAGTTGAGATTGGCAATACCAAATTTGGTAATAAATTAATTGGCTGAAAAGCGATGACACAGAACCCATTAGTGAGGCTAGTAAAAAGGCCCCTGAACATCCAGTTTCAGGGTTAACCACCATGAGATGGAGCTTGCACTACAAGAATTGGCTCAAGTTAGTTAAGAGACGTAATCAGCAGTCAGATGACGTCTGACAATAGGATCTTAAAAAATCCTCATTATCAAACCCTAAACTCCCAAACACTTTTCAATATTCTATTCTTTTCATATCTTGAATTCCCCTGAAGTATAAAACACTTCATTTTATTTCTTAATAAAACACTTTATACCAAATCTTAAGATCATCCTTTTTGTTTAGTTTGTGTTGTATCAACTTATTAATTATCAGTAATCAGTCTGGGATTAAACAAATACTCTGTCGCCAGTAAACAGTCTATATTGACCTGTTTGGAAGATGACAATCTCTGTTGATGATACTTTGGTGCTGATAACGCCAAGGAAGAGGTTGGAAAGGTTCCCTTTGAGTCCTGAGGGAAAATATATAATGGATATGTCTAAGAGTGTCAAGAAGTTCGCCAAGGGCATGGACATTGTAACCAAGCGATTGAGGACTAAGGGGTAGCATCAGAGAATGATTTGCTTGGTGAGAGCAACTGTGATGTTAGCAAAAGTTGTCTGATACCTAATATGTATGGAGTAGACCGCCTGAGCAATAAATTGGCCATTAAGTTAAGTGAGCTGAGGTTGTTTGATGACTGGTGGTTAATTCCTTCTTATTCAACTGCCAGAGAGAATTTCTTCTCCTGCTAGATTGGAGGCGTCCATAAAAAATAAATGTCTTTCCATAGTGTGTATGTTGCAAAGTTTATCTTCTTTTAAGTGATACCTTCATTGTCTTGAAAGTGATCTTTTGGCTACTTCCAAACAAAAGGGGTATTTTTGCAAGTAGGCAAACGAGGGGTTAGAAAGTTAAGCTAAATCAAGTATAAATTAATGGTATTATCCCACCATTACTAAAAATAACTGTATATTCCTGAGACTCTTCAGTTCATTCTCTCAGAAATTGCTTTTACCTATTATACAAGGGTTGAACTTCTTTCCACAATATGGCATGTCCTAAGAACTATTAAAGCTTGTTTGAAGAAGGTACACCTTACAGGCTTATGTTTGTTGTTCTTTTCTTATAAACATTGGAAAACAGACTTAAGGTGGTCAAGATTGATAAAGGTCTTTAAAACCTTGTTATGTCATTTTAAATATACAATCACATAGCTCAGCTTAATATCTTCTATGATATAATCCATCACCCATTGGAACAAGGCGGGCGCATTACATAATCCATGAGGGAACTATCTAGGTTAAATCTCTTCTTTCAAGCATATTAAGACGCACTTTTCTTGGTTTCTGGAAATAAATTCATCTGCTAGTAACCACTGGCGAGGTTCATTGCAAAGGAGAAATTTGAGCTGGAGAGTTGGGTCAGATCATCATCAATTTGTGGAATGGGATAGCTTCCCTTCTTTGTGAGGCTTTTTAGCTTCCTGTAATCCATCGCTATTCTGTGAACCCCATTTTTCTTCCTTATATGTAAAAGTGGTGACGACCATGGACTCTGGGAGGGAACACGTAAGCCAGCATCTAATAGTTTATTAGCTCAGTCTTCATGTATTTCTCCTCTACCTTTGTTTTTTATACGGCTTCAATTGTATGCAATTAGAAATCTCCTACATCATTACTGTGTACCCAGTTCTTCATTTGACTGTAATTCTTATTGGCTGTAGAGAAACTATCATGATAGTCTTCAAGTAGCTAATATATCTTCTATAGTTTCTCCTGTTTTAACTTATTGTATAATTAAAATTAAGTATGGCGCAGATTAAATTTTTCTTGGTGGGGTAAGCCCAAATAAGTTGTGTACTAATAAAATGTACCTTATCAATTTCTTGAACTTTAATTTTTTTCCCTTTTCTAGTCTCCTGATATTTCATGATTGGAATTTTGCGATTTGTAGGTTTTCCAAGTAGTATTTTGATTGCACACTGATATGATGGGTCAAGGACACCTGGTTATACTCTTGGGAAAGCCCGCTAACTTCATCAATTCTATTATTGTGTCATAAGCAGTTTAAGGTATCTTCAGGGCTATGTTGGCAGAAATCATTATTTGTTCATCTTATTGAATTGACCTCCTTGGTAGCATAGAATGGTATGACGTCTGCTACATCTACTGATTTGGGGAGCTTTATTGTATTTCTTCCAGAAGTAGAATAATTTAAATGCAAAGCAGAAGCATGTTACTTGGCCAGGAAAAAGTCTTCCTTCTTTCTTAATTCTTTATTATACAGCATAAACTTTGTAATTAAGAAGAGACAAATTGCCTTCCAATAAGTTGGTACCTCCTTCTTATATAATACAAATTGTGTCCCAATGAGTATGCTAAACTAGCTGTTGTCCAAGTTAATATTGGGAGCTAAAAATCTAGTTTGCAATTTTAATTCAGGGAAAAGTAAGCACCAATAGCTTTGGTGGTATTTAGACCCGCAGTGCTATACTCCTGGTTGTACTTGAGGTCCAGTGCAAGCCTGATCTTCTTAAGAAGCCAGGAAGAGACATTGTTTTGTTTGGTAATATGTATGTAAAAAACATTATTTGTGCCTTATGAATCACAACCTCTACTATGGTTTTTGTTTATTCAAAATTTAGTGGTAGGGAAAAGATCTTATTAAAAAGGAACGTTGTATTGAGCTTTCTTGCAGTCTTGAGATACTTATTCTTAAAATTTACTAGACTGTGTATGCTTGATATGGGAAGATCAAACTGTAAGGTACTGATCAGCATCACTTGCTGTATTAATTACTCTTAGACACCCAATAACTTGACTGATGTAGGTGTCCTCTGAGACTGAGCGTTGTTAATATTCTTGGTATTAAAGCAATCCAGAATAGCAATTTCTGCAGGTGTACCTAAAATATAATAACTTGTATCTTCATAACCTCTTTAGAATCATCACTAGAATGGCTCTCAATGAACATAAGGTGAGCAATTGTCATTTTTTTGGCTTCAGATACTGTAGGTTGGTCAACTATAGAGGTGCCTGATCCTAAGACAACCACTCTTTCCCCTGCTTGCCAATTATCATGGTTCTTTATCAAGCACTCAACTTCAATGTGTTATTTTTATTACAATAGTTGCACTGAAGTTTCCCCACTTTTTTGGTTTAGTTTCCTCCACGGTATACACTCTGGTTTTTTGGGTTTAAAGACAGTTTCCAGCTTGTGCATATCAAACACATCAATAAGGTATTTTTTAATATCAAGAAGTGAGGTAAATCTTCAGTTGGCTAAAATGACGTGAATGACTAAGTAAGGATTACTATGTAATCCAGCAACAACGTTTGCTGAGGCATCATCCAGTGTGAGTATCTTTGAGATCATCAGAGTTTGAGCTTCAATATAAAAGCAATTGACAAATTTAGCTAGATTTACAGTTCAACACAATGAAAGTCTCATGAGAGCATGTTTCTTTATAATCAGGATTTTCTTAATCAAAATTCCTTTATAAGCGCTTCTTTCACTTTATCCTAAGTATTCATTTTGCTCATATGAGGCACAATACCCTACTGTGCCATTTGACTTAAAAAAGACAAATTATGCTTAACCTTTTAATGATCTGTTGCACCCGCCAATGCGGCCTCATTTAAGTAAAGAAAAGATACTCTACTTCAAACTCCAAGTGTAAACTTTTAAGGTAGGTTTGAAGGTAATAGTGTATCAGACATGAGATAAATGTACTTCAGGAGCATCCTGTTCAGTTAATTTGTTATGTGTGTCACTATGCTCAACATTTTGATAGAGTTGGTGAATGATCTTTTGATAGTGAGTTGAGATGCTTCTCAATCTCTAAATGGTAAGACTTGGTGTGACATCCAGATAGTCAATGCATCTTTTAAAAACTTTGTCATTTCTAGATAACAAACGCCAGCTTTTCTTTCCTGTAACAATAACATTAGTTACTATGATTTGATTCAAACAGCAATTTTGAATAATCACACGGAGAGATGGGCGATTTCAACAAATCCTAATTAAACTGGGCAAAAGCCATATCAGGCAATGGGTAAAATGGTGCGCAGAAGGGCAAAAAACGCACTGGAGGGGGACCAGGAACCAATTCCGCCAAGAAACCACAAACTCAAACACCATCCAGGTTTGTGGAATTTACCAAGAAACATAATTTATACATGGAAATCAAATATGCTCTACCCTTATCAAAAGTAGAGCATGAGCTCCAACTTTTCCTAAAAGTCAAGTCTCCAACTCTGTGGGAATGATTGGGAGGCACAGGTTTTTCCCCCATGCGGTGTACATACCACCCATACCATCTGCCGAGGCTGGATTGACCGGGCTTCAAAACTGAAGAAGATGCAGACGCCGCTGCAAAAGTCTGAGTTAAAATTGCCCTCCCTGTTGAATGGTTGACTGGATATAAATCGTTGGTAATTATAAATCAAAAATATCCTAAGTATATCTGAACTTGGTATTTGTGGCCTAGCAATTCCACTTATTAATATTCAACTATGATGACATGGGCACAGGGGCTTTGTTGGTTTAGTTGGACCTATAATAATAGCTGACTAAAGAACTCAGCCACGTGGGCTTTTTTGGTCTATGTCAAAATTAGTTTTTAATGTCAATCAAGTTTTTGATCAAATTAATTACTAATTAGTGGTACAAATCACCTTGGTATGTGCTACCAATTGCTTGAGATGAGTATCAGTTCAGCTATTTGCAGACACGTTAGAAACGCTGTCTTGAGTATATTTCTGAGTTTGAGACTGACTCTGAGACATTTGTGATGTCTTAAGTTGATAGGATTGTAGACCCTCAAATGAACTCGTTACTTTCTCTGGCCAAGTGCCATTGAAATTGAGGCGTCATGGGTTAGATGTGGTGAACATCGAACCCTATAAATTATCCCAAGTTAATACTAATAAAAAAAGCAAGTCTTCCTACAGTTCTATAATTTAATTTATAAGCTTTTTTATTAATACTTTACATTGTATTAAGTTAAGGATTTACTTGTGATCAGGAAAATCAGGGCAGCGTGCCATCATCTAAGTAATGACAGAATAATACAACTTCAATTAGAATTACCAAGGAGTTATATCTTATTTATAGTCACCATCTGGTCTGTTGTCTTCATACAATAGATGTTTGAAACTCCATCTTACTGCATAAGAAGAACAAGTCATCCTCAATAGACAGAAAATTTAACAAGTGGCGCTCATGGCTGGGAATGCAGATGGTGACCATGCAGAACAGGGGAGCAACCCCTGGATATATCAATTTTTCAAGGATAGATTTACAAAATTTCAAGACTCAGCGGACATAATGATTCATCAAATTGATAATCTTACTGAAGAAGTTACTTTTATTAATAAGGCAAATAATGATTTACATAAAAAAGTGAATGATTTATAAAAGAAAATAATAGAAAAAGATCAAGTCATTTCTGCACTTCAATTGCAAATGACCAATTTTAATGAGAGAATTGCAAAGTTGAAGGATTGTCAAAGCCAGCACGCCCAAAGCGAAAATATGGATAGTGATGCATCTAAACATTATGAAATTGAATATGAGCCACGTCATGAACTGCCATGTAGAATGGTTGTTTTACCAACCCAAGTTCCTCTAGCCATAATGCAGCGCCTCAAAAGCCCTAGTGCATCTGGCCCAAGCCATCAAAGAAGCAACTCTGATAACCCTGGTCAGGAAAGCGATAATTACAACCAGCAAACCTGCCTATATTTGACAAGAATGGAAGTATCACCACATTTATCAAATGCTTCAAATTGGCTATGTATGGGGCCAGCGACCGCAACAAAGCAGCTACCATGATTAACTGCTTGGATAAGTGGAGCATTGAGTTGATTATGCCTCATATCAAAGAAAACCCAACTTACGTTGAAGTCAAAGAGGCTGTGCTTTATGAATTTTGAGGTCCAGAATAGATGTCAACAAGAAAATCTAAATTTATTAATATTCAACTTTAAAAAAGATGAAGCCATTGATGAATTTGTGGATCAATTCTATCACAAAGCACAAGTTCTCCTAGGCGCCAAAGCTATTGTCAATTTTGATGCTAAGATTGCATTAGAACATGCGGTACAACCTTACCAAAATTTGTCAAACATTTTAATGCCTACCTTTGTACAAAATCTTACAACATATAAACTAGTTGACTGTCTTTGCAGATGTTCAAAAATTACAGCCCTCCTAATACTGGGTACAAATCAGGACCTGCCTCTGTTGGGAAACCCATTGAAGTCAATAAGAAGATTGAAAATGATTTGCCTGTGAAAACTGAGCAGAACTCAGATACAAAGCCCACATGCTCAACGAATGATATTACCTGCTATAAATGCAACCGTAAAGGGCACTTTGCCTCTCAATGCCGTCAGCACAACGTCAATGTAGTCCTTCCTGATAATGTGCAGGAGAAGGGAAAAGAACAAGCACTATAGATGCGGGACGCTCTATGTTCCAGAAAAACCAGTCCCACCTGATTGACAAGAAAATGCAGGCCACAGGGCCTTGCTTAACAATGAAACAAATTCCAATCTAGTACCTAATGAAGATTCTACAAATGTACATTTTGTAACTCACTCTCAGAGTAAGGTTGTCAGACCTGAGGCCTCTGAAGTAGTAGCTAAACCATATGTGCAACAAATAATTAAAAATATTCCTTAGAAGGTCCAAGCAATGCATCCAATACCCCAAATCTGAAAGGGGTCAATATAGCAATGCCTTTTGATAAATTCATCCATGAATGTCCTAGAATTGGAAATACTCTGAAGAACACTCTTAATTCTCTGGATTATCACATATTCACTTAGTAAATTCTATCAATATCTACTAAACTGAGTGCACTTATGTGGATATTCTGTTAACAAGATCAAAGTTGTTGCTATTGTTAATATCGAGCACCTGTAAACATTGTTTTCATGAAGTTGGTGAAGAAACTGAAAATTGTGCCGGACATTGACCATCATAGAGAGTATGGAACCGCAGGCTTCAACAGCACTAAGAGTGAATGAGCTTACAGCGCCTTGCCACTGCTATTTAGAGCTTTAGTAGTAGCAGCACCCGCAATAGTGCTTCCAAACACCAATTATGACATCTTAAATAAAATGAGTTTTTTAAGGACCTATGGGATCTTATGCACTTTTAAAGAAAACGTCTTAGTGATTTTAGGCCAATCACTTCCAATTTATTATTCTCATGACAATATGAAGCCTGCAAGCCGTCATCAAAACTTTATTAATATATCTTATGCCAATGGGAATAATACTGTTAGGATATATTCAACGGGGAAATCAAAGCTGTTCTATGCCAAATGCTATAAAAAAATCGAGGAATACCCCTACGTGTGAACAAGGATGTGACAATAGCTCCAGGCCATCAACTGGTTATGAAGACCAAGACCACGCTGGATATTCCAGAAGGACTATATGGTGAGGTTATGTCCCCGTGGCATTGCTCTCATATGGAACCTTGTGTGGCACCTGGAATACTTATACCAGGGCATGAGAAATTGATGTCCTATTAGAAAATCTGACCAGCCAAACTATTAAGGGCAATAAATATCAAGTGGTTACATTCGTGCATCTGTTTTCAAGGAATGAATTAAAATCAGCCATTGAATTTGGTGATTTATCCAAGCTAGGCTTACCAAACAAAACCCTTGGGGGCACATACTGTAATCCCTCAAGAATCATTTACCAGATTATCAGAACAACAGAAGGATAAAGCACCAGAGTTGTTTGAACAATATTCCGAAATTTTTGCCAAAGATGATCAAGATTTAGGTTGTGCAAAAGGAGTCCAGCATTTCGTTGACACTGGGGACCATGCACCTATTAGAATGAGGCCAATCCGGCGCCCCAGGGCTAGTGTTAAAATAGTCGGCGAAGAGCTAGAAAAATTGCTAAAAATCAGAATGATAGTTCCATCCAAAAGCCCGTGGGCCAGTCCAGTTTTAATTGTAAAGAAAAAAGATGGCAGCAATCAAGTTGTGATTGAATATTGACGCCCAAATGCCATTACAAAAAAGGATTCCTATCTGTTGCCTAGAATTGATGATGCTTTGGATCGTCTGGGAGGGGCAAAAACTTTACTGCAATGGACCTTATCTCAGGATATTGGTAAATTGAACTGCCTCAAGAGGAGCAGGAGAAGGGCGCAATAATTGCTACTCAAGGACTATTTCAACTGACGCGCATGCCACAGGGGCTGTGCAATGTGCCAGCAACTTTTCAACGAGCAATGGACACAAATTTGGGGGATCTTAAATTATCCTGTGTACTGGTTTATTTGGATGATTTTAATGTCTTTTTTTAGTACTAGATGGTGATTTTAATGTCTTTTCACAAACATTTTCCGAACATTTGGAGCACCATGAACAAGTGTTTGAATGACTGTTGAAGGCTAATCTAAAGATAAAACCTAGAAAATGTCAGTTCAATAAAGAACAATTGAAATACCTCAGGTTCATTATTGACGCCAAAGGCTTACGGCATCAACCTCAAAAGGTAGAGGCAATCAACAAGATGCAACCTCCGATGAGTATGAGGGATGTTCAAGTGTTCTTAGGCATGGTAGGGTACTATTGAAGATTTGTAGAAGGGTTCACGAGGATTGCTGAGCCCCTATTCCATTTGCTGCAAGGAGAAGTTCGATCTTTCTGGGCAGAAGAATGCCAACGGGCCTTTGAGGCTTTGAAAACCAGAATGAGCTCTGTGCCTATCCTTCAATATCCAGATTTCAGTAGGCCTTTTATCATACAAACTGACGCCTCATTGACTGCGATTGGGGGTGTGCTATCTTAGATTGGGGAGGATGATGAGGAGCATCCAGTCACTTATTGCAGCAGGACGCTGAATAAGTATGAGCATAATTATACAGTGACTGAATGAGAGTGTTTAGTCATAATCTATGCATGTAAACAATTTTGAGTTTACATTCATGGCACCAAGTTTCAAGTAGTAATGGATCACAGCTCGTTAAGATGGCTCTATAACCTCAAGGAACCTAAAGAACGTTTAGCCCGCTGGGCTTTGAAATTACAAGCATATGATTATGAAATTATTCATAGAGCTGGGGAGGCCCATCAAAGTGCAGATGGATTATTGAGACTTCCTATTGTAGCTGTCCTGAGCAGTTTAGCTGATGAACTTCATGAAAAGATGATTAACTGGAAATATGAGGACGAGCCAACTAAAGTGAAAAAAGCAATCAAAAAAGCATTAACTGACACTGAATATCAGAATGGAGTTTTACACAAGCTCAGGCCCAATGGGCAGCATCAAATTTTCCCAAAACCTTCCAACCAAATGGAAATTATTACACAAGTGCACAAGGCTTTGGGGCATGGAGGATTAACCAAAACGCTATAATTGATTCATCAAATTACTATTGGGATTTAATGCGATTTGATATTCAAGATGTATTTGACAAATGCTATTCTTGCCAAATTACAAAACCTATGAAGTTGGATGTGAAGTATTGTTTAATCAAACCCAACTGGGCTTGACATACCATATTGATAGATATAGTTGGCCCTTTGCCTGTGAGCAACCTAGGCAACAAATATATAATTGTTGCTATCAACCATCTAACAAAATGGGTGGAAGCAAAAGCAATCTGAGACATTGGGGCCTTAACTACTACCAAGTTCATTATGAATAATATAATTTACACTCAAGGATGTCCACATAAGATCTTTACGGATAATGGCACAAATTTTACTGCTCAGATGGTACAACGGATAAATGAGTTGATGTCTATCAAAGGAGTGTTATCAACACCATACCATCCTGTGATTAATGGTATGGTAGAGCTAGTGAATGGCACTCTAGTTGGCATTTTACGCAAAAACGCAGTCTTAGCGCCTTCACAATGGGCTGCCTCTATTAGTGCTACCATGTTTGCATACAATATTGGACACCACAGCAGTACTGGCCACTCTCCATTTTGACTTCTGTATGGTATACAAACATCTCTGCCTCCATTATTATATTCAATATTCAGTTCAACTGAAGCAATTAGCCCAAATAATTATGTTGAGCAGCTAGCAAAGACCTTAATCAGGTTGTAATCTGATGCTTACCAAAACTTGATTAGTTAAAAACTAGTCAAAAGAGCTATGACGACACTAATTGAGCAGCAGTTACTAAATTTAAAGTGGGAAACTTAGTAGTATATTGTATTACTCATAGCGCAAGCTGCGCGCACAAGCTTGCCTCGCTTTGAGAAAAGTCCATTTATTGTATTGGATAAATCATCTAAAGACGTATATACCATAAAGGATCAAGGCGGCTGGGTTGTGAATCAAGTACACGCTAAGCTCCTTCATCTGTATTGTAAAGAATAAAAAAATATAATAATAAAGTAAAAAAAAGAAAAATTAAAATAAGAGAAAGGTATATTAAATAATGTATAATAATATCAGTAATAATTTAAAGTTATAAGAATATAGAAAAGTTAAGAAATAAGTAAATTATAAATATTTTTTTGAAGATGTGACCTCGTCATTGTTGAAAATAGGAAACTCATCTTCAGGAGGGGAGAAGAGTGAAATTAAAGACAAGGGGGCCAGTTCAAGATTGCCAAAGATTGCTAGAGCCTCAGCAGGCATAGAAGAAATGAATTCAAATACATGAACTAACTGTAGCATTCAGCTATTAACGTAGCATCCTATTCTGAAGGGTTGAGAAAAAACTGGAGGTTGTGACCAAGAGAAAACGAATACCTCCTCTTTTATCCAGTCAAGGAGGGGGAATTATTGAATGGTTGACTGGATATAAATTGTCAGTAATTATAAATCAAAAATACCCTAAGTATATCTGATCTTGGGATTTGTGGCCTAGCAATTACACTTAATGATATTTTACTATGATGACATGGGCATGGGGGATTTGTTGGTTTAGTAAGACCTATAAAAATAGCTGACTAAAGAACTCAGGCACGTGGGCTTTTTTGGTCTATGTCAAAATTAGTTTTTAATTTCAATCAAGCTTTTGATCAAATTAATTACTAATTAGTGGTACAAATCACCTTGGTATGTGCTACCAATTGCTTGAGATGAGTATCAGTTCTGCTATTTGCAGACACGTTAGAAACGCTGTCTTGAGTATATGTCTGAGTTTGAGACTGACTCTGAGACGTTTGGGATATCTCAAGTTGAATGGATTGTAGACCCTCAGATGAACTCTTTACTTTCTCTGGCCAAGTGCCATTGAAATTGAGGCGTCATGGGTTAGATGTGATGAACACTGAGCCCTATAAATTATCCCAAGTTAATACTAATAAAAAAAGCAAATCTTCCTAAAGTTCTATAATTTAATTTATAAGCTTTTTTATTAATACTTTACATTGTATTAAGTCAAGGATTTACTTGGGATCAGGAAAATCAGGGCAGCGTGCCATCATCTAAGTAATGACAGAATAATACAACTTCAAATAAAATTACCAAGGAGTTATATCTTAATTATAGTCACCATATGAACTGTTGTCTTCATACAATAGACATTCAAAACTCCGTCTTACCGCATAAGAAGAACCAGTCATCCTCAATAGACTGAAAATTCAACACTCTCTAAGGTAAATGAATTGTGCGCACTGTGCGCACCAAATGGAACAGAGCGAACACTTTGTTTATCTTCTTTGACTTGCTCTCTACCAACCTTCCCTGCAAGGTAATTGAGGAGGAGCTCTGAAATGGACTTGAAATCTATGGAGAAATTAAAAAACTTGAATTATAGAAGTTTCATCTGATGCTGAGCCTGTGCACAGGAAAGGCAATCGCCATGATCAACCCAATCCCTGATGTGGCCACAGACCTCATAAGAAACCCATGCACAGTATTGTGTCACCTCCCAGGTGGGGAAGTGTCAAAGGCATTCTGCATCACACCAGAATGCACACCGCCTATCTCCAACCACTGCACTGCATTGGGGCACAAGGAACATGCATGCCCCATGAAGGAGGGCATTTTAGCCCCATTCTTCTGCAAAAATGCCATGGATGAAGATGATGAATACTTCACCAAAAAATTGACACCAACCACCACTTCCTCTGGGGAGAGAATAAGCAAAACATCCTCATAGACCCAGTATCACCCAAACTACGAAAAATGGTACAGAAGTCCCACAAGTGGGCAGCAGCCAAGGCTGCATCACTCACGACCTCCTCCATTGACCCTGGCGAAATTCAGGAGGACATTAAGGAAATCATACGAGCCAATCAATCAGAACAGGATGCACAAGCTGAGGAGGACATGCAGGTAATTAACCAAGCTACTCAATCAGAGCAGAATGCCCAAGATGAAAATTTTCTCAACAACTTAACTGAATAACCATATGGTATCAATCAAGTGGACTTAATAGGAGATTTAAGCTCCATTATGGGCGAAAATGTGAGACCCAATCATAAAATTTGAACCCCACACCCACAGAAAAAATCAGCACACCGCATTAAAGCACCATGATTCATGAACGGGAAAATCTGACTCAAATACTAAAAACTGCAAGACCCACGCGAAATCAGCACAGGGTAAGGGATTGGACAATGACACAGAGTGGATTGTCCCAATGACACGGAACAGTACTAGAATATGCGTGCTGGATTAGGGCCAGATGGCCCTCCCAACTGCTCCTGAGGTGCCACAGGCATCTCAGTGTCAATAGGGATATCAAATATCGTGAGAGCCAGGGCTCAAGCGTCCCAAGACAAAAATCTTGACTTCCTGTGAAAAGCTCTGTAAATATCTTGGCCATCCAAGAAACCCACTGTCTACAGGGGGAAGAGGGATCCTGGTCAGCAAGGGTCTTACCATCCCTATTGGTATGGATGTCCCACTGCAGGGTGGTTATCTGAAATAACAAAAAATTAAAAAACACTAACTCTTCTTCATATCTGCACAGCTGCATCCTGGTAGCAATGATTGCAAGCCAAGAGGACACAATCTTAATAGCATGCATCTATGCACCGTGCACTGCAGCCAAGAGGAAACAATTCCTAAAAATTGTCCCAACACTCACCCTCCCACCAGATACCATCCTGTTGGGCGACTACAACTGCTTGATTAACCCCAACACGGACTGATGGCCTAACCCCAGTGGATACCCACTGGGACACATCAAATTCTGTGCAATGAAGGCATCCCTTGGCCCACATGATCCCCTCCCCCAGGTCACCACTCCTTCCCCACATGACCTGCTCCAACATACGTGAGGACGCTCATCTCAATGAGCTGCATTGACTACAACCTTGCCCTGAAAAACTTATAGCTCAAACATCTCTAACTTCTCAAAAAAAATTAATTTCTTTAACCACTGACTCATTTTGGTGCAGCTCTCACCAACCCAAACTCCCACACAGGCATCGATTTGGAGGAAGCTACACCCAGAGAACATAAAATTGCTTCAAATATTTGACTGGGTCCAAAGTGAGGCTTGAACCCAAAATTAGCAACCCCATTCATATTGGATCCCATCAAAACCTGGGCAAATTTCAAAGCCAAACTAATAGTAAAACTCGCCATCTCACCTTGCATAAGTACACCGCTGACACAGCCACAATTAGGCGCACCTTGGCAAAACAGGACCACCTCAAGCTTATACCCCAAAGTCTGGTTATAGCCCCAACTGGGGGAGCAGGAAATATACGCCCGCCTAAACGCCCTCATCTTTGAACACAAGCACAGATTCAAGGTATCAAGAAAAGGTAAGTTCATAGAAAGAAGGTGAAACCTGTTTGGCATTTACTTGCACCAATACCACTCCCTAGGCAACCTACCTACATGCACACAGGTCCGCAAAGATGATGGCACCGTGGCAACTGACCCAGTGGAGGTCAAGGCGGAAATACACCGCTATTACACCGTACTATATTGTGACACCCCATCTGACTCCCAAAAATAAAAAAAATTATACACACCTCCAGAATACAGAGTGCGCCGCTGGACTATAACCTCCTAAATCTAATCACACAGGTGGAGTTCTGGGACACAGTCTGCAGTGCACCACGTAGGAAATGCCCAGGGCCTGATGGGATACCCTACGAATTCTACAATATGACTTCAAGCAAATCGCCCCCCTCCTCTTGGCATCAATGTACCAGTGCCTGCTGGAGACACGCCTCCTAGCTGGTAGCCAGGACTCCTATGTCATAACCCTGTTTTAGAAGGGCGACATACTGGACCTGGCCAACTGGCGCCTGATAGCACTCTCTAACATTGATAAAAATTACTTACAAAATTTTAGCAACCAGACTAGGCACAATAGCCTCCAAAGTCCTGTCACCCAATCAGTTTGGGTTCATGCAAGGGCAATTAATCTGGACCAATATACACTCCATTGCCAACATATTCCAGTCCAAAGCAACTGGAGCCCTAGTATTCCTAGACCAGGAGAAGTCATATGACCGCGTTAGTTTGCCTTACCTAAAGGAATGCCTAATCAACTTCAAACTCCCACCAAGAATCATAAACTAGGCGATGCTCCTTACAGAATCCGCATCAATGGCTGTATGCGGCCCTGGTTTTCTAACCAACAAGATCACACCATGCAGAGGGCTCAAACAAGGGGACCTCCTTATCCCACTACTGTACAACTTCAGCTTTGATCCACTCCTCTGCGTTACTACTCACGCCTCATTGGATTTAATGCTTAAGGCCAGCCAACTGTTAAGATACTAGACTTTGCGGATGACTGTGTGACAGGTATAGCTAACAAAATGATGCCTTACATCTGGAATGCACCCTAGAGGAATATTCCATTGTGAGCAACGCGTCGCTCAATAAAAGAAAAATGGAAATAATCCTCCTAGGCAAATACACTAACACGTGGGCCACTACACCCAAAACTCACAGCCCCCATGAAGAAACAACCCACTCAGCCTACCCTTCTCATCACCTCCTACAACCATCCCTGTCCGCTACATTGGGATATGGCTGAAAACAGGGTGGTATGCCAATGAGACAATTGATAACAATCTACTACAGCGGGATCCAAATGCATCGCCTCCCTCAAGGGAAGATCCCCAGGACTAATGGGGTGAGTAACTGTTGCTAACTTACTCATCCTCCCAATGATTTGGTTCCCCACACATGCGATCTCTTTCTCACCTAAATTCATATCCTCAATCCGCGCACTTATCCAGGGATGGCTGTGGCCTGGGTTTCAGCCACTTGTATGGGTGGTAACTTTCTTCAGCCCACACTCCAGCGGAGGCATGGGCTTAATAGACTTTGAGGTCCATGACAACTGCATATTGGGCACCTGGATAAAGGAAGTCCTAGCCCCAGACCTCCCACAACAACACTGGTCCAGAGCGGCGAGGGCCAACTTTGCACAGGCTCTCAAACTATCCAACCCACACAACCCATCCAGCATGCTCATATACCTTGCAAACTGCCCCAACAAAGCAGGCCCGCATGGAACCACCCTCAACTTCAAACGCCTCCTCCACACCATTTGGCACATAGGGTGGACCGTCACTCTCACAGGCACTAGTCATGGAAGGGGAAGGCCCAGAGCTCACTTCACGCTAAGGAAACCAGAGGATCACCCTCAGAGGGACACACATGATGTGGCCCCATTAATAATAATAATTGACTATCTAGATGTTTTAGACATCCCATACAATCTCACAACACAGAAGGAAATATGGGGGCTAACACGTCTTACTCCTCCAGCCAAGGGTAATAGCTAACACCTGGCGTTGCCTCAGAGGAACCTACAGAACAGCAGATCGCTCAATTCTCTTCATGCAGCGTGTGCAGTATGTGGAGGGGATGGCATTATGCATCGCCGCCTTGAAGCATGCCCCCCATCTGAAGCCATATGGCTAGAAGTTGCGCATCTGTTAAGAACCCAGAATGACCAGGAGCTGTCAATCTCCAGAAGCCTCCTTGCACTCCAACTTGAATCTCTGATACCATCCACACTCCACTCCCTTATAGTCGCCATTGCAATGTGGACAATCCACATCATAGCACTGGATGCCTTTAAGGGATCTATACCCACCATCCATGTGACAATCATCAGATTTCACCTACACCTACTGGAACACTTTCAAGCCTGGCTATACGGATAAATGAGGCTGAATCAACAACAACTTGTTGAATTATGGTTCCCAATCTGGTTTCTGCATATAGACCCCTTCCTCCACACCTGCTCCATAACAAGGGAAAACCCTTCAGAGTAAGGCATTCAACCCCTATACCTGGTGGTACTGGCTGGCAACAGGGGTAGCTTATCTACTCTGGTGTGCCTAAATCTTGCTATACTTCACCTCCCCCTATCCCATTACATATATCGGTATTGTCTGTCTCCTGGTAGGATTACCTCAGTTAAATAAAATAGATACAAAAGCGAATGTCTAGAGAGCATTAATTTGCTGATGAGAGGTAGATTGGAAAGTTTGTTGAATTTTTTTCTTTCTTGAACAATCTAATGCTCCGATTTAAGTCCTCCTTCATCTCTTGACATTTAGCGCTTTAGAAAGGTTGTCTACTTTGGCTTTTAGCTTTTCTATGAGGACTTTTGTATGCTGCTTGGCCTCATTGAGATGGAAATAAATTTGGTTAGAGTCTTCAAAGATACCTTATTTTTTTCTTATATCACTCTCCAATTTGTTGAGTCATTCAGCAATTGAGTGAGTAACCACCTGTGCTGTAAGGGATATCAGGTCCTTCCCAACATGGTCTACTCAAAATATATGGTTCTGAGGTAGTAATTTGTGCCTTTGAGGTTTGTTGGGCTTCAATTTCAGCAATTTATTTTAAAGAAAGCCCTATTTGAAATCTGAGGAGCTTAATTTATTCTTTATCATTAAGACAGCTAGTAGAAACATGGTCTGCCAATTCACCACGGGCTTCAGCGTCTTACTGTAAAAGCTCTTGGTTATAAATTTCAAATAGTCTCTGGGTCCTTTTTGTTAGACTCCACAATGTCCTTTCTGAAAAGTTCCTTAGCTTTCTCCATATACTTGATAACTATGGAATCAGTGGTCCCCATTTGATATAAAGTTAAATGATATAAATCATTTGCTTTAATCTGTCACTGTACATCCCCTATATTTTGTGAAGCTAAATTATATACCTGTTCATAGTCCATCTGTAGGTATTTGAATATTAAATGATGAAGGAGTTCCTTGCTATGGAATCCTGATAATTGAATGATATAATAAAGTGTTGGTTATACAAGCCACATAATATATCTGTAGAAATTTGCGCTTAAGACACATGTCTCTGGGAGAACATAAGCTTCAAATAAATTCATAAAAATCCTGTCCACGGATAATTCCTTTTGTGGCTGACTCGTTCACCTGGATTTATGATTCCTCAAGTTAGTTCTCTTACCACTTTTCATGTAATGCAGGTTAGACATTGATATTTTAGGGTATCCAATGGATTTTCTTATACTATTTCTAATGTTACCAATGGCAGAATTACCATTTGGTCATCATCTTCACCATTTCTATTTTGCACCCAGCGGGTTTTACTATTGATAAAATTATATTCTATGGTGTTATCATAAAAATGAAAATAACATTGTGTGACGGCTGTGTCCCCTCTGGTGAGCACCAACCTGTAGGGCTACTTTTTTGAGAGGCTCAATGATTCTATACCCAAGAGTCTGACAGTCAACACTTGCTTTGGTCTAAGATTTATTCAAATCTTTTTTATTTTAAGGGTGGCCGAGTCCATTTGGTTCCTGGAAATTAAAGTATCCATTCTATGGTAAGAGGCAAATTGAATTATAGAAGTAATGTCATCAAAACAGAGATATAGAATAAAAGGCGTAACTTTATTAGAATATAATTTTGAGGTATCTATATGTTACTAGAAACAATTTAGTCCCTATAAAGGTAAGAAATCAAATATAAACTATAGAAGGGAGGCTATCTGAATGGGAGGCTTCTCTAAGGGTAGCACATTTGGGTTCATGAATGCCTTTGTGCATAATATTATAGGTAGGAAATGTACTTTTAGATGACACATTCATATAAGATTTGATATCATCTGAGTTGATCTTTGGGAAGATTTCAGATGTGTACACTTTTGATGGTATGCTTAATTTACAGCCTCAAAAGCCATCTAATGAAGAATTAATCTCATTTCTGATGATCCACTACATCAGCTAATCAAGATTCTATCCCAAGGAATTTTGGCTCAAGCCATTCTGGAGGAGTTTTCCTTAGTATAAAATTGACCTCACTAATTTTGATTTATCTGTATAGTAAATTAATGAGTTTTATTTAACCCCTTCTGAGGGCCTAGGCGTAAATTCTATCAAATAATTTTTTTCAATCAATACTATTTTTTATTATGTCCAATAAACTGGTATCTAACAGGGGGTTTACCATCTTCTAGAGACCTAAGGCATGCAAAATAGTGAATAAAATGAGAGTTGGGTCGTAGGTAGAAGGGGAAGAAGGTGAAGAATGTAAGGTTATACTCTGTCAATAAGGAATGCAGTGTGCATCACCTTGATATACTAGGCTAAGATGGAACATGGCATATTTAATAAGTTCTTCAAACAAGAAAATTACTTTAGGTTTCTTCTAGTTTAGGGTAATGTAGGTTAAACAATGCCACTTTGAGGCGTTGCAACATGAGCAGTCTACAGCAAATGCAAGCTCCTCAAACTCATCGTGAGTTTTTTCAGAGAAGTTGGTTAAAAATCAATGGGAATGGGATACCCTCAACAAGAGGCTTCATGGCCTCCTGGAGATCTGGAAGAGGTGGGTATTGGTGGGGACTGCGGCCAATTGACAGCCAGATATTAATGAAAATTTATGAAAAGCCCTTAAATGGTGGAAGCAATGCTGACGTTTGGATTTGTGAGGCTGAAAGAAACCTGGCCGATTAAAGTTTAGGGTTCATATCAAAAGGTTGTTTGATATCCTTGGTGATACTTTTAAGATATAAAGGGGTCAAAGATTAGCAAATTTGGACCATCAACGGGAGCTGGTTGGCTGATGCCAGGAGCGTTCAGCCCTGAATTACCCAACCAAGGCAATTTGATCCTATTCTGAGAAGAAACTTGCTCCTGTACAGTTTAAAAAAGTTTGGGTTTTATTGTCTGGTGCAGCATGAGCTGTAACTGCAACAATTGCGTGAGGTAGATGGAGGATCAAACCCACTTGAATCCCTCCAGAATGGCAGTGGGGCCTATGATAGAGAAATACTTTGAAATCCACTTCAGTGTCAAGGGAGGGCACTTGAACTTTTAGTGGTCAAGTCCAAAACACAAGGATAAGGATGTGCGTTCATTTTCTAGTTGGGCTCAGAGTGGGTGGTTGGGGGCATATAGGGTCATAGTATAGGGGGATCACAAAATGGGTATCCCCGTGGAAAGGACAGATTGTTGCAAAGGCGCGAAGCCCTGCAAGGCGGCTGGCCCATTGAGAACCACAAATTAATGACAAGATTGGAGCCATAAGCAGAAATTTTTCCAGGAGCTCCTGGCTTAGTTGCTCATAAGGGAGGTGGTTTGATAGGCTGAAAAACTAGACAACTATGTTGACATCCATCATCAGCAAAGTGCTAGTAGTGGGTATATAAGTACGTTTATTACAAGCTGCTTAGTCTCCAAAACCATAGCCTGGGCTTCTCTAGTGAAGCCCAGGTCAGATTACCCTTGAAGAGGAAGAAATTAATAAAACTGGAAGATTTAAACACCAGCTGCGCCTTTTCATTCTTGGCTGCACATGATTATGAGAAAAGGTTCCCATACTTGAACTAAAGGACGAAGTGCAGGTTCCTCCAGGGGAGCACCAGGGGGCTTTGAAGCACCGCCTGGGAGCGCTCAAGGTGTTAAACTAGGTCCTGAAGGGAAAAAATCAACTGGTAGGATGGAGGCTAGCAGAGCCAGCATGGTTGCACTTCAGCAGTGGTCAAAAAATGCCAGGAGGCGGCGCACCACCACCCATGCAGGAGCATCAGGCTTCAGATTCAACAACATATTAAACTTGAGTTAGTGGGGTGGCATCACTTGGTGTAAACTTACTTATAAAATTTGAATTTGATCATTTATGTGATCAAAGCAAAAGAGAGATTGGTACTAGAGTGTTTATACATAAGGATGGTTTTATGATGTCTCTTGTAAGTTATTTAAAGATAATCAAGAAACTATGGTTTCCTATTTCTATATTTATTTTGATAAAATAAACTTTTTGTAGTTTTAATATTTGTATTTATATGTTTACTTTAGCAATATTCTATACAATTTGTATAAGATGGTGAAATAAATTTCATAAGACTAAGCTGTCTAAATTTTACTTAGCCCAAACATATCTCGTTTAATCCTAAAATCTTTAGAATTTGGGCTGTCAGCTATAATAGCATTGCTATGTTGTTATGAGAAATCCTTGTCTTATCATTTCCTTTGTTATTTTAAATTAAGGTAAACAAGGCGGGTTGACCTTGGGACAAATGACCACGCCGAGTTTTTTTAAAGCCTGTGCTGGTTTCAAACCCACGTTTAATCAAAACCTAACCCATAATGGAGTAGTAACCACCCCACTATGCTACCACTCCTCATCCTATGTTATTTTAGCAATCTAAAGTAAGTTGTAACTGGGCTTTCTTTGTTGAAATTTTATGTGACTTTCTGGATAGATGATTGTGATAGCTGAAAACTTTGAAATATATAAACAACATTTCCTATTTAAAAGTCGCATATGGTTTCTATTTCAGGTTAATGAGCAGAAAAAGATGACCTCTTGTCTCCTTGGGTTCATTGAAGCCTATAAGGTGGCAGTTTGGTAAACATATTATACCAATGATATGAGGGTTTTTCCTGGATTTGATAGTCTGAGAGTTGATGTGCCAAGATAAGACTAGGCAGCTAGCACCAGTATTTAAGAACACACGCTAGAATACATAGTCTGAACACCACTGCCATTTTTTTAACTTATGAATAGAATTTGCTATGTGAGATTTATAGGAAGTATTTATTAAGGAACATATTTCTGGCGCCAATTGCCATGTTCAGGACCAGCACCAAATTGATCCAGTTTTCTTATAGCACTAAATTTATAAGTTATGAGGGGAAATAACAAGTAATAAGAGGATTTTAGCTCATGCTCTTAAAGGCGCTAACCACTGGTGGCTTTGGAATTTGCAGAAATTTTCCTCTCAACATTTGAGAGTTAGTCATTCATTAATTTGCATTCACTATTATCATTTAGGAAAAAATAAAATCAAAAATCTGAATTAAGCTTATTATTGCCTTTAATTATAGTGGTCATGAAACTGTATATTGAGTTGATGTTCAAGTTGGTCATATGCGACAGGTTAGTATGTTTTATGTCCTTAAGCTAACTCATGTGAGCTGCCACTCATGGCAACCAATACCATTTTATAAGGGACATCTTAATAGAAATAACCTATGACACTGATTGGGGCATATTATTGGCCTTGAGGAAATGGTCAAGAAGTTAAAAATTTTGTGAGTGCACAATAATTTCAAGCATGTGTATTAGTATATCTAACAAAAATATGAAATTATCCCAGAAACATATTAATAATAGTGAATTAGATTTTTAAATTCTCTGGGAGGGGAATAGTCTGTGAACAATTCTAGAGTCTGCTAGCGGGAAAAAGTATCAGCATTGAAGGGGTTTAAGTGATCAATTTGTGATTAGGACTTGACAAGTTAGGGAAGGTGAAGAGAACAGTTGTGGCCTCTATGAGAACAATATGCTAATTTGGGAGATACTAGCGTTTTTCCTCATGATAACATACTCCACATATCCTTAAAGGGTATTCTAATATTAAGTTTTTTAATTCCTCACAGGGTTTTGAGTCACCACAGAGCTCAGAGGAATTTTCCATATAGATTTTTCTTGGTAAAAAAAATTTAGTTAAAGTTCTTTGGCTCATTTTTGATGGTGAGTGGGTGATTTTACCACATGTCAAACATTCTATTGTATAGTTGGACCTGTGTTCTTACTGTTCTTCCATTCTGGCTATATCAAGAAATGTTTATACTGCATTGCAAATTTGCTCAGTTTTCTTCAGGTATCACCCAGAATCCATACTGAGCTTTGGTCCAGAGGTTGTGGAGCGATGTTGACTTGTGTTATTTAGTGTGTGCCCTAGATCTTTTATTTTCTAGGGCATTTGATCGGAATTTGAGCCTTCTTTTTTCAGAAAAGGTGTTCCATCCAGTTCACTTTAAGGGTCTGGATGAGATCCTTGTGTGAATATATTGAACAAAAATCAATTTTATAAATAAAAGTGATTTGACTTCTCAATGGACGCTATTTTATATGGCATACTAAATGTATAAAATTAGGTGGCACCAAAACTAAGAGATGATAGAGGTGATAAGTTGGGTATCACAAACTCTGCTATTTTATTATAGACAAGAAAGGTTACTTTTTAACGTTATTCTATTTTTATGCTCTCAGGGATTAAAAAATTATATCATCAGACTTTATAATGCTCTTTATATTTTCTGTGCAAGGGGGTGGAAGGCAAGTTGGTAGGGCATATGACTACCAACCTAAAGGGAGAAAGTTTGATTCTCATCCTTTGCACACTATTGAGGTGCCAGACAAAGAATCCTATTGATGGTTAGTAGAGTACAAAGTCCTTAAATCCTTATTCATGACAGTTTAATAAAATATAAGTCACAAATAAGAGATTAAAAAGACTTTTTTGATGGAGTTGACCCTGTTCATTTATAATAAAACAAATAATACATTATTTTGACATTGTCCTTCCCTTATTGGATTTCCTCGTTAATTGATTAAATTTCTTTATGCACAAATTACCCATATTCTTCAGGTTTTATATGATATACTTTGATTTATCAAAAAGGTAACTATGGAATATAGATCTTATCTATTACCATTATAGAGAAGTGCATTTGACAAACAAATTATGAATTTACAATTCAAGGAGACTAATATCAGCATTTGCATTTTCACATTTGGCAAAAATTAATTTTTTCTTGAATATGGGTATCTAGGTATTTGGATAAGTCTGAAGCACTCTGTTATGTAATTTATTTTATTTTATCTGAGGTGGGTAAACTTTGGGACAATATATCTTAACATATTTGGGGTAAGTAGCGAAAATATAAAAAGGATGACAAAACCCAAGTACTGGGGTAAGACCTTCTTGTGAGTTCTGATAGGCTGGGATTACATAATCTAACTTTACAATCTTCTTGGCTGGACTGAGTCACGGTGTGTTACTCTAAGCTTATTTATATCCTCTTAGCACTGAAATATCATGTTTATAACACAACCAGATTCAAACCTGCATTGTGAGTGGCAGAAGTAGGAAACCATTCTTACTATGGAAGCACCCTATTTGTTATGTAATTTAGATTTTTGTATAATATTTTGCAGTTTTTCATATTCTAACAACGTAAGGTTATATGTATAGAGTCAAGGTTTGTTTTATACTTCATTAGTTCTTCTATAATTTACTTTTAAATATATGCCAGGTTTTAAAACATTTTTCTACTGCCTTGTTTATATAATTATAGTTTAATGCATTGGAGCTATTATTGCAAGTTTATACTAGTGTTAAAATTTGAGGTTCCGCTAATAATAAGTCCCCAATGATTGACTGCACAGGTTCTCTTATTATGTGCACTATCCGCGTTGGTTAATAAAAATAAAGATATATAACTGATAATAGCATGGAGACTATTATCCATAGCTGAATATAAATAAACCAGGTTGTTAGGTGGTCCAACGCTAAACTTGGAATGCTCCACTCTATGCTGATTATACTAACAAATAGAAACTACTTTCCTCTTCTGGCAGAGCTTAATCTAACTCTAGATTCAGAGATTATCAGCCTTGGTTCCCACCATGCTGAGTCTGTGGAGATCTTCTTCTCTTCTAAGAATAACTGATCCATACTCTTTTTTACATAAAGGAGCAACAGTTAACGTATTAAAACAATAATAAACTTAAAGATGAATAGAACTGCTTTATTGTTATAAAAATAGTGAATTTATGGGGGAATTTAGTGCCCAAGTCCTCTGTTGGCGCCTCAGTAATGAAATGGCAGTCGTTGCTGTAAAATCAACCTTTGAGATCTCTGCTGGCGATGGGCTTCTCCATCAAGCAAAAAGTTTCTCCGTTGGACATTACAGAAACATAAAATGAAAGTAGCAAGAGAACTTGTCTCCAACCTTTCCACTCAATCACTGAGAACCAACCACATTTGGCTAGTGACCTGTTTAGATAATGGTACTTTTTACCCATAATGGCAGGTCCCAAACCAATTGGTCAATTTGCTAGTTGCAGGCGGCATCACTCGCCTATTAACTCCTAAATAAATCTCCAATCAGTCAGTGATAAAACCTGACCAATCCCAATTGGCACATTTGATAGTTAATTAATGATTAACTATCAGATGAATTAATTCCGTCAGCAACTCTGCCTGAAAGGTTCTTAGGCACTTGCGCAGATCAACACCAGTGGATCTGGACCCAGAGAATTACCCCAAAATCCGCTGGCATATCAAACTGATTTTAAAGCATCCATTAGAAAAAATAATCCACTTGTGAGATTTATCCTCTAGTGTACCAACAGATTCTTTAACCTGCAAACTACAAAATGTGGGAAAAATCCCAACACATCCCCCCTCTTGACTAATTTTTCAGTGAAAGTAGATCAGGGTAGGAGAATGCTGCCTCAGTCCAGGTCAAGTACTTCAAAGTTCCCAGTGGAGCAAAGCCTTTTTTACACTCAATGCTGCTCATGACAACCTTTGGCCTGTTGTTCCTCTTTTCTTTATTCCTTACTACCACCTCCTCAGAGTGGGGTCCTCATGACCCACTGCTGTGCCAGCCTAGTTGGTTGTTTGAGCCAGTGTTAGTTCTGGAAAGCTGTTTTCCCCATGCAGGGTTATATGGCCTTCATCATTGTTGGAATTCGAGATGACCACATATACCAACCTTTTAACCAATTAACAAATTCAACAATTATGTTATAATCATATAGGATCATCAACAGCAGCTGAATAATGGGATTATCATCAGGCATCATCCCTGATGATATTAGAGATTGTCAACTGATGAGATTATTATTGGCAATCATCCCCAACGAAATCAAGCAGTAATTCGATATGGGAGCAACACCTGATAGTCAAATTGTAGAAAACTGTTCAGAGTGGAACAAATGGGGAGTTGTCAAAAACTACTAAAGCTTTTGAATGCCAAAGTAAAATAGAGTAGGATTGTCATCAGCCAAAACAATTGGTTTTGAGTCCCTAATACCAATTGTTTGGTCACTGAACACCCAAGGATTACACTGTCTAAGAAACTCAAGGCAACGGTACCTATGATATTTGATGCCTAACACTTGAGGGTCAAACCAGAATAGGAGCACAAATAATTCCCAGAATACAGGTGAAAATGTTGTGTGCTGATTCTAACTATAAAAACCCCCAATTATTCCCTATTAAATTCAGACAAAAACTTGATAATAACTTAGTAGTTTTACAATAGTTGTTTAATATTACTCTTAAGATTAGAGTGCAAGGATCAGATATCCTTAGGTGTTACTATCAAGTCTCTGATTGGCTCTGCGAGAAGAGGATAGGGAAAGTGTTCCCTACTGGTACCATAACGACTTCAAAATGAAGAAGCACCTGTCTAGCGTTGGACAATACACTCAATGAGGCTTTTAGGCAATCAACAAAAATAATAGTCCTCATACTATTATTGCCCCAGTTTATCAATCTCAATCAAACAATCAACGCAAGGATCCACGAATCAGTGCAGTTGAAATCTAGGGCCAGAAGCGAGCAACCAACTAAGCCCCAGATTTTAACAATTGTTAAAGGATTTTGGTTCAGCGTCCTCAATTCCTTGATCCCTGTACTCTCCCAGGCTGGGGTCTCCATTTTCAATCTGAGCGGATCCACAGTATAGACTACTCTCAGCAAACCCAGTTTCAACCCTTTAATGTTCTCCCAGCACTTTGCATATTTCTTGGGACTATTTCCAGTAGACCCAGTTTCAATTTAGATTGATCCTGCTAACAACATAAGAAAATTCCAGCAGATGACTCTGATGACTTCAATTAAAAATTTTATTGATTTTTTCATTTTATATGTTTTTTCTATTTCTTTTTTACATATTTTATCATTTTTTGTGTTTTTCTTTTTTCTTATGTTATTCAATTTTTTATTTTTTATAGGACTTGACCTATAATTGGTTCAGTGGTCTATCTTTTCATTATTCCCTAAACTGGTTCCTAGGTATATTTGACCTACCAGTCTTTTATGGTTCAGAGGTCTGATTTCTTAAGACTCAACCATCTACTTTGGTTCAGCGGTTCTTTTTTAGGACTTAATATATATCACTAAATAACCATTTTAATGGTTCATCAGTCTTTATGGAACACTTTTATTATTTTTATTAATCTTTCCTTGAATCCAATAACTTAAGTATTTTGAATGGACCTGGTTTATTATTTACCCATCCTCAATGTTCTTGATGGAACAGGCGTCCATTGCCGATTTGGCAATAATATAAGATGGACCTGACCACAGTGCATCCAGCTTGTTTTTTCTCCTGAAGCCATGAATATTGCAATAGGCTACCCTATCACCCACATGGTTTTATGTAGTGCTTGTCAGTTATACATCATCTGTCATCTTGGCCTTGATTTTTTTTCTTCAAGGTCATATCAAATTCTTGAAGTTGCACTTCAATTATTAAATTTTTTATATTTTAAATTTTAAATTTTATTCAAGGTAAGCTGACCAGGGGATGGATATTACTGATACAAAACCAAATAAGCAAACTGAAAACACAAAACCAACTTCCCTAAATGAGTGGCGAGACACAAAAACAAAAGGAAAATTAACTTACCAGGTGTAGCAGTCATGAACTGCTTATACCACCATGGCGGAGGGGGAGGGGATCAGGAGAATTATCAATTTCATTTTCACCATTGAAGAAGCGGATCCAAGCTGAGAGCAAGGGAGTTGGGGCATATGCAGGATATGGGTAGAGGTGAAAAAAATAAATTGTTAAGATCATTAGTAACAATTTGGGCCTGGAGAAAAGCCTCCAGGAGTTTGGCAACATGGTGTTCAGCTTGTATGCATGCCTTGGGAAGTTGTAGTACTTCATAGTATTGGCTCTGGTGATACGCATGGTGGTGTAAAATTCTGCCAGTGCAGCAACATGCTTGACAGCAGAGGTGGCAGTTTCTTTTAATTGTTTGATTTCCACTTTTAAAACCTCAGAGAAAATGCAGGGAATTCAGTTAAATGTAGCCCTTCTTTAAATTCAGCAACTGAGAGTGTCACAGCTTTGCAGAGATGGCAGCTATCAGGAGAGGCCACCGTGGCCTCAGAAAGTTGATGGTCAACCAAGAATGGGATAGCGATGGGTTTGGGGACATATTTCTTGGGTGGGAATGGGGCATCGAAATCTGAAGGTAGATATGGTTCCAAATTAATTGGAAAGTCTGGAGGTGGGACAATTTCCCCAGACTCAGTTATTTTATCCAATAAGTTCCAGGGATTTTGGTTGAGTTGGATTGATTTGGAGAGATGTGGCTTTGGTTGGGTAAGTTTTGGGGTGGGAAATTGGTTGGATTGAATTTGGGTCCAAACCTGCTCCCAATTGGTTATATTGTGAGAAATTTAGCTGGCTTGGACTATGGTTGCAAAGGTTTCCTGATTTTTCAAACGGTCAGCTGGAGGGGTTGGGATCAGCCAAAATCCCCACTCAAACGCTGTTTGTGTGGCCTCACGTGTGGGCTTGGCGGTTTCCACTTTTTTGAACTGTGGCGACAGGCCTATTTTGGAGTGGTCCAACTCATGGCAGAGGGGGCAAACTATGCGGCCATTGTCAATGCAAGCCCAAAAGAAGTGATCTTTTTCTGATGGGATATAGGCACGTGGTGGGATGTGCTGGGCTATGGTTGGATGGTGGGGGGTAAAGGTGGCCATTGCCTATGGTGCTGCTAATTGTTCAGCACTGCTCAGGATAAGGAAGTGGAGAATCGGGTCTGTGCCATATTTGGACATCCCCATAATCAATTCTTCATAGAGTGTTTGAGGGGAAGGTGCGAAGGAAAGTTTGCAAAGGTCACTACAGATGTGGTATCACTGGGGAGGCGTGTAAAGGAGTTGGTAATGGGTGTGTTTTTATATATTAAGGGCGTAGCTGCAACAGCAGCCGCATCCACTTCATTGGGAAAGCCTATATCAAAATAGCCCTTGTAAGGGCGGAAGTCAATAAATACAGATGGTGAAAACATGACTGTTTCCAGCTCAGTAATCACTTTGTCAGCATATGGGAAGAGACGTCCATACTTGAATTGGAGGCAAAAGCGAATATTGGATTTGGGTAGGGCTAGGGGTGGGGGCAGGTCGGGTGGACACATGCTAAGTGTAATAATAAGTTCTTTGGAGGGAAAAATTGGCCTGATGCATTAGGCGGGTTGGATGAGCTCATCTGCACGCATTTGCCTGCTGGGAAGAAAACGCTATCAGGTGGAGCACCGCTGCCCCATACTGGGGCAGCAGGTGGTGGATCCACAGACATAAATGAAAAACTTTAATTATAATCGCTCTAAAGTGATGTTGAGCGGAAAGAAAAGAAAGCACTTCAATCATTAAATTCAATAATCAGAGTAAATATTGATTGGCACTCATCCCCAATGTTGGTTTGACAGTTAAATATAGAATTGTCTGTAATGCGGCCCTTTTCCCATATATTAATTCAAACGGCGTTTTTCCATTTGCTGTATGGTGGCTGATGTTGTGGGCAAATGTTACCAAACTGAGGTAGGCCCATGCAGATGTTTTCTGGCAACCAATTTTTATAAGTGTCAAGGTTAGCGTTCTGTTCACTCTTTCTAACAGTCTGTTTATTTCTGGGTGGTATGGATCTGATACAACTTCTCTGTTTCCCATTGCCTTGTTCAGTTTCAGGATCACATGGGAAATGAAATTCATTATGATATCACTCTACAAGACTTGTGGGCATCCATGCCATTAAAAGATTTCATCCAGAATATAGTGCGCAGTGCTTGTAGCATCTACTTTACTTAGTGCCTTTGTTTTGACCCATCTAGTTAGATGGTCAATCACAACTATGATGAAATTTGACTCCCCCAGTACTCATATTCAGTGATCCCATTACATCGATTAGCACTGTGTGCCAAGAAAATCTGGGGTGTACCAGTCAAGGTACATTGGTATTTTTGTGTGGTTTGTGTAGTTGGCACTCCACACAGCAATCCAGATAGTAAGTGACATCATAGTTAATTGATCCTACTAGTAATACTGGCGAATATGGAAGTTTGTTTTCTCAGGCCTCAATGCTCAACAACCTCATGAGTGGTTTGGATCTTTTCCACTCGTTCTGACACTTTTGGAAGTATTTATCATTTTCCATCAATTATTTTAAAAACTTGTCCATTTTGGGTCTTGGTGTTTTCCACCGCTTTTTAAAGCAAACCTTGATTTTTTTGGGGCTTTTTGACAATCTCTCCATTGATCATCCACTGGAATAATTCATCAGCCTATGTTGTACCACTTAAACTGCAGGTAATTTTGATAGGCTTCCCACATTATGATGGGAGACTCCTGCTTGGTGTATTATTTCAAAGTCATACGCTTGGTGTTTTAGTGCCCATAGAGCCAGATGTCCCTCTGGCTCTTTGAGGTTGTTTAGCCAGTGCAGGGAGGAGTGGTCTGTCACCACTTTGAAATGCATATTGTGGATGTACATCCAGAATTGCTTACAGGCATAAATTACCATGAGGCACTCATGCTCCATAATAGTGCAGTTCCATTCTGCTGCAGATAGTGTCCAGCTCACATAAGCTACCAGATGCACCTCTCTGAGTTCATCCACTTGACTCAGAGTGGCGCTGTTCGCTGTCAATGAAGCATTGGTTTAATATAAAAATTTTCAATTGTTATTTGGATATTTCAAATATGGAGAATCTATCAGGTACCAGCGTAACTCATCAAATGACTCCTGAGCTTCTTCATTACATACAAATCCTTTTTTAGATCTTTTAGTAAATTTAAAAATTGCTCAGCAATCTTCACAAAATACTATAGGAATCGTCAATAATACCTAACCATTTTAAGGAATACTCGTATATCTCAGAAGCTCTTCAGGATAGCCATCCACTATATGGCTACAATTTTCTGTGGTTGCGGCTGCAATCTGCTAGAGTTTAAAGACAAACCCCAAATATTCTAAATCTTTCTTGAAGAAGTAGCATTTCCTTGGCTTGATCTTTAGATTGGCCTCAGATAATCCCTTAAAACTTCTTCCAAATGTTGCAAGTTGTCAGTGAGGGTTCTTTTGAACACCTATATTGTCCAAATATACCAGGACGCAGGATAGCTTCTGATCTTTCAGTATAGCATTCATGGCTCTTTGGAAAGTCACTGGTGCATTTCAGAGACCGTGGCATTTGGGTCAGTTGGTACAGTCCATTGCGCAGTTATTATTGTGCACTTCTCTTGGTCTTCCACTGGAAAATCAATTTGCCATTACCACAAGATTAAGTCCATTGCAGAGAAATATGTCACTTCACCAGGCAGTCTAACGCATCAGTGATCCTTGGTAGTGGATATGAATCCTTTTTTGCAAGGAGAGTGTCTATAACTCTCCTGTTTCCAGCGTGGTGGTGCATGGTGCACAGAGCCAACGCATGGAAACTAGCTGTTAGTACCAAGGTTACTAGAGCCCAGCAGAGGGTGCTGGAGCCATAATATATTAGGAGAAAAAGTGCCATTATATATAAAATACCACACCAAAAATGACGCGGTGCACAAAGGGAAAGGGGTAAGCGTCCCAGATTGGAGGGAACCTGGGTGAACCAACAGTGCACTAGGGGCTAACTGGATTGTGTGTAAAATGGTATGGTGAATGTAACGCAAGACCTCCTAAAAGGGGTCCACGCATAGGGTCATCCAAAGTAACATAATCAAAAATGGGAAAATGGGGAAGTTTATTTGGAAAGTTGACCAACAAGGAATGTTGGTCATGGAAAGCAGATTTAAACTTTGTTGGGGAAATTCGGGGTTTGCTATGGTGGGCCCAAGCACTGATTTACCAATAAGCAAACACTACCATCCAAATTGGTAGAATACACCAAAACTGACTTCACTCGAGTAATTGATTGAAGTTGGATCTGACCTGAATGCCTAGTTTCATAAATGAAATGGGTTTCAAACCCCGCTCCTCAATCAACCAAATAGTACCATTGTTGTTATTGAATAAACTGTCCGTTTTAACGCCTGGGCTGACAAAAGGGTCTGGGCGTTCTGCACTTCACTAATATAAATCTTGGCATATTTAGTTTGTACCCAGCGTTGGTCTAGTGTGTGCCTGAGGTCGGGGAGGGCCTGAAGCTTCACCTTTTTGGCCTCCTGTCACCCAGCCTTATCCTTAGGGTTGGTCCCCACTATCAAGCCATTTAACCTTGACATTTTTTGGTTATCATGTTCAATTTCCAATAATTGATCTCTATTTGATCAGAGCCATCTTTCTTCTTCACTATAAAGATTGGGCTCACCAAGGGGCTCAATGATGGAACTAGGAGTCCATGCTCCAGTAGTTTGCTTATTTCTTCTTCCACTACCGCCTCTTCTGCTTTCAACTTTCGGATCAGTTTCATCCATATCTGTAAATTTTCCCCAGTGTCAACTTTGTGGATTATTTTTTTACATGTTATAAATCATGATCATCTTGAGCAAAAAATTTCTTAATAGTTTCTGATTAATTTAATCACCTACTTCTGCTGTCTTTCTGTCAGTTTTGTGAGTTGCTCTCAGTCAACTAGTAAGGTGATTACTTTGGCAACCCCTTCCAGAAATCCAATTTCATTCAGGGTTCCAAAATCATGGAATTTTCTCAGTTCCGCTGTTGGGATTAAATGGATAAATGTGACAATTTGATTTTATTCAATTTTCATCAGTTTTCCACTCAGATTTTCCAGAAGATATCAAATTCTTTATGGCCCAACATAATTATTCAGGCGCCACTCATGGCTCAACTCTGGATTTCTTCCATGGACTTCCAACCTCTATATAAAGTTGCTCTGGTGTTTCAAGAGTCAATCCCATATCAATTATGATCTGAGATCCTGGCAGTATGTATTCATCATCTTTGTTTATAATGGAAAAGCCAATTTTCCATGATTCGTCAACATTTCTCTACACTTTCATCCAACTAATTGGTAATAGATCAGGATAATGCCATCATTATATATTATATAATAGAGTTCTTCTCATGGTAAAATGAGTTTCCCTGTTCCATTAATAAACCAGAAGCAGCGTTTGACCCAACATGGTCAGTGTTTAACTTCAAAGTTAAAATTGACTCCATATTTTCTTTAAACTTGGTCCCAATTAAGAAATCTTAGTTCTTGTTGGCCAAAACAAAAGCTGGAGCGGATACAATCAGGGATCCAAATCTGAATGACAGTGATCTATATGCTCCACATAGGATAGTAATATCAGGTCTGGAGGTCCTATATTCCTTTTTGTGCTCCAAATTGGGTGAAATTTTTTTTTGGCTAACTTGGTCGACACAATATTGATTGGTGCCCTACTGTTGATTAATTCTTGCACCCATACTTAATTAACCTTTATGCCTGAATATGTACACTCAGAGTATTATAGAATAATGTTTACTGAGTGTATGGCCGCTTTATTTGCTGAACCAAGGGTGTGAATAATATGCGCTGATAAATCAGGAAAAATCTTTGCACTTAAGGGAATTGACAGGTTCGCTTCATATAATTTGGTATTGACCAATTTGTCCAGATTCTCAGCAGATCAGATTTTGTCCACTAGTTGGCATGTGTAAGGGTGGGCGACCTCCTTATTTATTTTGTGGGTTAATTCCCTTCGCTTTGGCTCTTTTTATGGCATTGACATCTAGATTGACCACTTGATAAAGCTGGTCCAGTGCATCAATGTCTACAAACAGATCTCTGATGTCAATTTCTTCTTACATCTATTGAGAGAAATGGGTTCAATTGCAGCTCTAGACTCTTCCACATCTAGGCTTCAGGCCCTTTCTCTAATTCTTATGAAGTTTCAGCTTCATTAGCATGTACCATATTAATCAGCTCCTTGGGCTTCTTGTTGAAGCAATGGTCAGCAGGGTGGCCTCTCCCCCCAAACTGGTGGCAGCAGATATTACTTTTGTCCACTCATTTGAATACCACAGTCTTATTTCCTGGCACTACTCAGTTAGGAGATTCCTTAGCAGTTTCAGCGAATTTGATGTTGTTCAGATTTCTGGCTGGACTAGATTTGTAGATTTAGTTAGGGGCCTCAAATGTGTGCTTAACACCTTCAAATAATCCACCATTTGTAAGGTAGATAGTTTGGTGAACAGTGCAGAATACATCATTTGGTGTAAATTGTGGTAGGGTCAAAGCATCACTTGTAACATGATCCGCATGTCAAAATCAGTCAGCATTTTTGCCCCAACTAAAATCTGCAATTCTTGATAGAATTATTCAGAAAATTTCGCTAAGGTTTTGTCCTTTAGAAATTGAATTTCCATGAATTCTTGTTTGCAATTTGACATATGTAAGGGTCTTCTGAGCTCATTCATGATAGCAGCTTTGGCCTCAGTGTAGTACCAGTTGTCCCATCAAGGTGGGGCAACACCAAGTTTTGGCAGTTGTTGAACAAGCAGCTCATGACAGTCACTGCTTTCTGCCTGTCACCACACCCAAAAACAGTCTTTTAAAAAGTCAAAAGAATTCAGGGGCGTTGTCTCAATAAAAATTAGGTAGTTTGGGCGTGGATTTAAATTTCTCTGACTTTTCTTTAACAGCTACTTGTGGCTCAGTGACTCAACTAACAAGAGGGGTAATTTTGGGAGTCATCTCCAAAATGGTGAATGCATGCGGCATGTTTCTAGAAGTCACCAAATTCCCAACTGGTGTTTTCAGAGTATTTTTTGGCATAGTTCGCTGCATATATTTTCGTTTGGATTTATGGTTTTTCAATTCTTTGACTTGTTTTACTAAACGTTCCATATATGAGCTGAGAAAGCGTAATCACACTCAATCTGCTTCACATTCCGTTTTCAAGGATAAAACTTCCTTAATCAGAACTCCTTTTTTATTCTTTAGGGACGTTATTTTGCCAAGTAGATTGTTGCTGAATTTTTAAACTTCTTCTACTCCTGAATTGTTATTAGTAATTTCTCTCCTCTAGAGCAGCAAATTCGGTATGATCTGCCGAATTCAGGGCGTTCCTATTAACGGTTGCCAATTCCATCCATAGTTTTCTTAGTTCATCCTTGTATGACATCATGGATGTGGTTCCACTAGAATTGGCTTTTCTTATTCAACTACCCCTGTAGTGAGCACCAATTGTTAAAATCTGAGGTTCCTCTGATACTAGTCCCTAGAGATTAACTGCACAGTTTCTTTTATTATGTGCACAATTCATGTTAATTGATATTAATATAGATATATAATTGATAATAGTATGGAGACTATCATCTATAGCTATAAGTCTGGGGGAGCGTCCCCTCTTCCTAGACTGGGCAGTGTTTCCATTCACCACTAAAAAGGGTCTGAAGAGGGCAGCTGTCTCTCTCATCTCACAGGGTGATCTCACCCATGTGGTAGACAAGCGTTGGGTAACAGCCCTTCCTCTGAAGATTACATCCCATGTCCCCACAATTGCCTCCGCTGAATTAATATGACAAATTGAGGATATTTTCACCGAAATAATTGCAAGTTGCCACCCCCATGGGTGAAAGGTTCTTATGTAGTCAATGGCACTGAGTCCTCAAAATTAAGGTCTGGAAGCCTTAAATCCTCAGAAACAAAGCCCATCGGGATCACTCATTCATTAAATGAGGAATCAAGTGTCAAATCCTCATAAAAACTCGCCTTTGGCATTGGGCTATTGGGAAACATTGTCATTGGTTCAAAACCTGCTTTAAAAACATTGGAGACAAATCTGATGGGCGTGTACCTCTTAAGAAGAGTTTCCAGTGATGAATTCTCAAAAGAAATTGTCAATGGCATCAGGCCGTTGGGTAATGTTGTTACTTATTCAGAACTACACTCAAAAACATCAGGGAAAAAGATTGACAGGCATGTACCTCCATCATTGAATGTTGCCAATAACTTGAAACACTCCCCTCAAAAATCAGCATTGTCATTCAATGCATCTCACTTGGATAAACGGATGCCAAAGTGACTGGGTGTGGGCGGGTTGAGTATCCCAAACCCGTTTTTAGCCATTTGGGACCGCCCCTATGTGAGGTGGCCTTGGGAGATTCATGTTGCCCGTCAGGTGAGATGCTGTTGCGCTAACCATTAGAAATGCAGTGAAACCACAAGTTGTGCGTCTGGGGTCAAAATGACAGTGACTTGGCCCACCTCTGACTTCTTTGAGGTCAGTTTATATTGAAAGTCATTTTCCCCCTCTCTTTAAAGTTTTCCAGGTTAGATCAAACCTTGAGAACCCCAATCCCATACTTTACTAATTTATTACCAAATCAATTATCTATTTAAGCAGTCATAACACACTGAGGAAATTGGTGGTTGATTTTCTTAATTTACCATCCATTAAAATCTCCTTGAGTTCCCAATTTTTGATTTAATTCAAATTTTTTCTTGTTAAACTCCTTATGGCCCTAACGATGTGGCCCCTTAGGCCCCATATTGGCTGTGAAATACCAGTCATAATAGTAACTGTAGCTCCTACCATAGTCAACTGGGCTTATCTTGTAAGAAACTTCTGGAATTCAACCCTATTGTTGAGGCCCTCCGCCAGCTGGATATTGGAAACCCATGGGCCCATTTGTCTTCACTACAAACAAGGATCCGCCCCCTCACTCCATTTTTATTCCAAATCTCATATGAAGGGTACCAAAACAGAAAATTTCAACTACTCAACTCCCTGCAGCAAGGCCCACTGGGTCTGGAGTTATAACAGCCTGGTTTCTTGCCAGGTTCCTTTTTACGCTCACAATTCACTTACGCTTAATTGTCACACATCTCCACACACAAGCCAACATCATCTAAGCAACAATGCCTCTAGCATTCTAGCTTGCATTTTGAGTGCTTTTGCATCCCAACTGGCAGAACAGTCTAAACTTCATATGCCGTATCCCTGACAATAGCTGGATATAGATAAACCAGGTTGATAGGTGGTCCAATGCTAAATTTGAAATTCTCCACTTGATGCTGATTATACTGATAAATAGGAACTTATTCCCCTTTCTGGCAGAACTTAATAATACTTGGATTCAGAGGTTCTTGGCCTTAATTCCCATAATGCTGAGTCTTTGTAGATCTGCTTAGCTTATAAGGATATCTTATCCTTACTCTTTATTACATAAAGGAGTCAAAAGTTAGGTGTATTAAAACTTGATAACCTAAAGATGAATAGAACTGCTTTATTTTTTATAGAAAACTAGTTAATTTATATGGAAATTTGGTGCCCAACTCCTCTTTTGGCGCCTCAGAAATGAGATGACAGCCGTTGCCATTAAATTTCCTTTGAGGTCTCTTCTAGCAATAAGCTCTCCATTACGCTAATGATTCCTTCATTGGACATCCCAGAAACCTAAAATGGAAAGAGCAAGAGAACGTGTCTCTGATTTTCTGCTCAATCATAGTGAACCAACCACATTTGGCTAGTGAGCTGCTTAGATAATGGGACTATTTACCAATTATGGCAAATTCCAAACCAATTGGTCTTTTTCTAGTTGCAGGTGGCATCACTCGGCTAAAAACCCCTAAATAAATCCCCAATAAGTTGGAGATAAAACCCAACTGATCCAAATTAGCACTTATAATAGTTAATCAATGATTAACTATCAGATGAATTAATTCCATCAGCAACTCTGCCTGGAGAGATCTTAGGCATTTTCTCAGATCAACCCCAGTGGATCCAAACCTGGAGAATTATCCCAAAATCTGCTGGCATCATTAAACTGATATTAAAATCATCCAATATCAAAATCATCTGCTAGTGGTACTTATTCCCTAGCTGATCAGCAGATTTTCTAACCTTGGAATCTGGAAATATAGGCAAATCCCAACAATTAGTAGTAGACATGACATATGGCTTTTAGCTAAAAATACACAGAAATAAGATTTATTAAAGTCTTGGTGATATATCATATATTCTATATAGTCATCTATGTTTGTTATAATTTATAAAGTTATATTTTATTTTATTTGATAAATTTGTTTTCTATTGCGAATTGTCCTTCTTTTAGCACTAGGTGATACCAACCAGAAGGGGGATTCACTAATCTTTGTTTTTGTCCCTTTTTAGCACTAGGTGCTAAGGTTTTCCCATATTATAAAACTGCTGATCTTTTGGGCTTTAAATTTTGAGTTACATGCTGGTAGGTATTGGCTTATTTCTCAAAAACATATTGTGCTGTTTTATATAAAATTTTATAGCCAAGGAGCAAAGTTTTTAATCTAAGTTTGTCTTTAATTTATTTGCTATGTAAGGTCTAGGGATTTTACTGAGGCTAAGATGCTTTGTTAAGTCTTATAAAGGTCAAATATGTGTTGATTAAGTATGTGCCTTGATAAAGTATCACTTTATGGACGTGCTAGTTAATTATTACTAGATCAAGAAGTGCATTAAATACAATCTTTTTTAACTTCTTCCTGATTTTGTTTTATATACATATATATGATCTACTCATATCAAGGTTAGTTAAAATCATTTACTAATTTCCTCAGTTGCAGCCAAGGAAACTAGTTAGATAAGTGCTTATCAAGGGGCCTTAACCAATTATTTTTGAGGTTTTAAGTTTTGTGCCATATGAATTTTTTGTTTGTCACAAATTTGAGATTCATTATAGTAGAGGCTCCACTGGTGTCCCCGTCCAATAATTTGGAGATCGCCTCTCTGCTCAATCACCATCACTGGCTCATCTTTCACAACAAGTGTGGAAACCAATACCCAAACTCTGGAAAAACCTGTCAGGGAAACTAGAGCTCAGGAGGCCGCTGGAGGGAAAGACACAGGTCAAAGGTGATACAACAAAGCCAAGTGACCCAGCAAAATGAAGAGACGTCCTAAACGGTTAGTATTGTGTTTCCATATAAATCTGTGGAGAAAAACGCACACCAAACTGGCCACAACCATCAAGGACAAGAGGCCCTGGGAGCTGGGAAGGGTGGCATAAGATCCAAGGCAAAGGACAGAAAAATAGGAGGAGGCGGAGCTGGCGGAATAGGTGGCAGTGGGTGGAGGGCTCACATACAGAAGAGGGTGCAAATCAGAGAGGAAATGAACTCCAGTCATCACAGATCTTTGGAGAAGTATATTTTTTTCAAGGAAACAAAAATTATACAGGAAATTGGCCCAAAAATTCCTATACTTTATTAGAGTGATCAGAATATCTGAGAAAAGCAAAGCCTTTCTCATCTTGGAACTTATTTTAGGGGATTGCTTCAAAAAATTCCAATTGTTGTTTGAATCTGATATGAGCTACAAATTCGTCGTTTTTCAACAGAATTAAAAAAATTTGAATTTGTCCAGATTTTGTAACCTCATATCTTGTGATTTTCTGGGTGTCAAGTTCAATTCCCGCCTGGGCTTTGCCTCAAATAAGCCGTTTTCCTCATCCCTGGCTGGCAAAGCCAAACCCCATTTTTTGTCAATGACCTTAGATAGGTCATTGGTGACCCTTAGGGGTTCTGGTCTCTGCCCCAAGGGCTTGTTGGACTTGGCTTTAGAAGGGCGGTTAATTCCAGGAAATATGTCACTAGCTGTGACATCACCCTCTATTCTTGGATGGGGTTCTACACCACCTGAGGGGACATTGGCCAGGGCAAAGTTCTTGTGGGGAGTGGGTAGCTTCATGGCAGCTAAAGAGGCTTGGCTGTCAGGTCCTGCGGCATCTGGGAATCTAGAGTGGAAGTCATGGATTAGGTCCTGAGCATTGGTCATGTCCCAATAAGATACCCAGCTGTTCTCTGTCTCATCATATCCTTTCCAGGACACCAAGTATTGCAGGCTGCTCAGGATAGGCAGAAGCAAGAACAGCATCAATCTCATATTGGGGTTCACCATCCACTATCACGGAATCTGGGTGAGGTGGCATGAGACCATTGAAGGGGGTCAGGAGGCATTCATTTAAGGTGCTGAACACTTTGATTGAGGGGGGTAAGTCAACATAGTAAGCTGATGGACCAACTTTCTTGAGGATCTTGAAGGGTCCAACACGCTTGGGACCTATCTTGTGGCAGGGTTGCTTCAGGTGGATATTCTTGGCGTTGACCATGACCAAGTCACCAGGCTTATACTCAGGTCCTTCATGGTGCTTTCGATTAGCATATGCTTTGTAGATCCTCACAGCATCAACAAGATGGTCCCTCACTGCCTGATGTATGTCCTGAGCTCTTTATCACGCTCATTGGCAGCGATGATGGTGGACTCAATCCGCGGACTTAGGTTGAAACTGGGGTTTTAATCGTAATTTGCAAAGAAGGGGGAAGTGCCTGTAGAGGCATGGGTAAGGTTATTATAAGCAATTTGCGCCAGTGAGAGGTGAGAGGACCAATTGTTCTGTTCAGCATTGGAATAACTACGCAAGAATTGCTCCAAACCTTGGTTCACCCTCTCCATCTGTCCATCTGACTGGGGGGTGGAAGGCTGTGGAGCGGCAGGGGCGGATGCTGAGGATGGAAAGCAGGGCTTCCCAGAACTGAGCGGTGAATTGTGGGCCCCAATCACTGATAATCTCCTTGGGAGACCATGTAAGCAAAAGATGTGTTCTACAAAGAGGCGGGCTGTCTCAACTGAAGTAATGGTGGTGTTGCAGAGGATGAAGTGAGCCATATTTGTGAAACGGTCCACCACAACCATTACTGCATCATAACCCTGGTACAAGGGAAGTTTCACAATAAAATTGACAGACACTGATGTCCAAGGGCCCTCAGCAGCTTGGAGGGGAACAAGTAATCAAGCACTCTTCAGGCGGCTTGGATTTGACCGATTGCACGTCAAGAAGGACTTTGTAAATTTTGCCACATCAGTGGAAATACCTTTCCAACTGTAAGAGCGGTGGACTAACTCAATCGTCTTGTCCTTGCCAGGGTGGCCAGCAGTTGGAGAGTCATGAGCTTCACGGATCACTTCCTCACGCAGGGGTCCAGGAGGTACCCACCACTTGCCCTGATGGAGGATGACCCCATCCATCAACTGGTAGCCTTTGTCCAGGGATTCGTCATTTCTATGGCAGGCCTGCATAATCTTATCTTAGTCAGCTGACAGAGGTTGGGACAACCTAACATGGGAAGAGGTGTCAGTATCACCTTCCAAAGGTCCCATCATAAGCAGAATGGGGGATGGACAGTGGGCTCTCCTTCACCTGTTCCAGCTTAGTCAACACCTGGGTATTGTGGGTGTCAACTAATGCTGGGTCAGGTGCTAGGGCTGGGTTCCGGGATGGAGCATCAGGTAACATGTTCTGGGTGCCCTTAATGAAGTCATATTTGAAGTCAAACACTGATAGGATTTCTAATCACTGGGACTGGTGAGCGGATAGCTTCTGGGGGGCGCGGTAGTACATAAATGCCTTGTGGTCAGTACAGACAGTAAATGGCCACTTAGACCCATGCAAATTATGACGCCAGTATTTTACTGCCTCAACAACTGCAAGGAGTTCCTTATCATATATTGCATAGTTATGCTGCCAGGGTCATTTTCTTAGAAAAGTAAGCAATAGGCCGTTCCACTCCATCCTCTCCCTCTTATAACAGAGCAGCTCCCACCACAAAGTTGGAAGCATCAGTGGTGACAATAAAGGGGCGGCTGGGGTCTGCATGACCAACACCAGGATAGACAATAGTATGGAATTGACTGCGTGGAATGCAGCGTTGCATTTATTGGTCCAACTAAAACCTTCTTCCCTGAAGTGGTGTAGAGAGGGACAGCAACTTCTGAGAGCTGGGGGGTGAACTTCTTGAGGAAGTTACATGTCCTAAGGAAGCTGCGTAACTCCATGAGAGATGAGGGGTAACCCAATCACAGATAGCTGCTTCCTTATCTTGGGCAATCATGTGACCATGGGAGAAGATAATGTTTCCTAAGAACTCGACCTTGGGTTGGAAGAACTCACACTTGCTAGCCTTTTTTGTAAAGTTTGCCTGTGAAAGTCTCTCCATGATAGACACAAGGTGGAGGGCATGATATTCTGCATCTGGGGAAAAGACCAGTATGTCATCCATGTATTCAATCGCGCAAGTACCCTTAAGGTCTCTCAAGACAGCATCAATGAGCCTCTGAAAGCAGGTGAGAGCGTTCTTCAAACCAAACAGCATAATCCTAAACTGGTAGATACCTTTTCAAGTGCGAAAAGAAGTCAACCACTCCTGGCCTTCTTTAATGCGGATATGGTTGAAAGCGTTGAGGCAAGTCAAGATTTCTGAACACCATAGCCTTCTCCACGTAGCGAGCAATCTGTTGCTCCAGAGGGAGCAGATGGGGTTCAGGCACTGTTACGCTGTTCAGATTGCCATAATCAATGCAGGGACGAAGTGAGCCATCAAACTTCTCTACAAACAGGAGGGGGGAGCATACAGATGAGGATTTTTAAAGATTTGCCCCTTAGAGAGCATGTCGTCTACCCAAGCGTCCAAGGCAGCCTCCTCCCTCAGGGACAAGGGTAAATTGGAGAGGATATCTTGATGAGATCCACAGTCAACTTGACTTGAAGTCAAACTTGGTGTGCTCAGGGAGTGGGCGGGCCTTTGTGGGATCAAACAGATCAGCATATCCACGGATGCATTCTGCAGAGTAAGTGTTGGGTTCAGGGCGTCATTAGGTTGAATAGAGGCTAGGCCCACCTTAGGAGAGGAGCCCCACCTTCTGGGAGCACCGTGGCACTCTCATCTAAGCAAGGGATGGTAACCGTGACTCCACCAGGAAATTGTGAGTGCATGGTAGAGTCTAGGAGGTTAGTGGCGATGTCAAATTGGCGCCACCAGCCAATCCCTAAAATAACAGGATATGGGAGGTTTTCATCGAGGAGAAGCTCTCAACAAAGTAAATATCATCTGCAATAGAAGGGACAGGTGTTAACACACGGTAACTTGGAATGGTTTGAGATGCACCACCCTTCACAAGCTGATCAACTCCCAGGGGTAGCTCTAGGGCCTCTGCCAACTCTTGGCGGATGAATTTTTCAGTTGCACCAGTGTCCACCAAAGCGAGTGCTTGAAAGCTCTTCCCTGAAAAGAAAGGGTAGCCATGAACAAGAAGTAAGCAGATGAGGGTTTATTTCCCTCAGATCCAAGGGATGACAGGATGGCTCCAAGCCCAGAGGGAGGCGTATAATGTGGAGTATCCCCTAAAATTTTTCTAATAAAGACTTCACATTGCCATAAAGTTGTCCACGGGACTTAAATGGTGTGGGGTAGCTTAATGCTATATGTTCAGCGGGAGGAAGGTCTTTATCACATGAGACTACATCAGTCAGGACATCCAAGCTTTTGGTGGGGTCAGCCACAGCTATCTCTTTTTAGATCATCCTCTAATGGATCTCTACTCGTTTCTGGATGGAGTCCGCCACAAGTGTTGACTCTGGAGTGATAGGAAAGAGTTGTTCAACTGGGCCAACTGGGATGACAGGTTGGGAAGAGGGCATAGGTTTCAAAATGGCAACGGCAGGTCCATACCCTGGAGGAAGTGAATACTCTTAATCAAATGGGTTAGACTTAGTAACCCCCTCTACTTTTGAGGACAAAAGTGAGGGGTACTCCGTGGAGCGCTGCGGCGCAGGGCCAGTAGTGAGGGGACCCCCAACTATGACGGAGGTTTCAGTCTCACCTTCCAGTGAGCTCACTGCTGGTTCCAAGCGGTACTGGGAGAGTACGGAAGTAGGGCCTAGTAGAATCAGGTTGGAAGTGTCCATAACGACCAGTGTCTCAGCTGGATATGTCACCACTGGATAAGGAAACATACTGGTGCCCCACAGTGATGGAGTCATCAAGTTCTAAAATCTGGAGTTCAGCGGTACAATTAGGCTTGGTGGCACAGAGGCTGATAGACAACAGGGATGCAAGGATGGAGAATGTCCCAGATAAGGAGGTGGGTGGGTTATTTTATAAGCCAAGGGAAGCACCAGTATTATCTAAAGACTTGCGGAGAAGGGCCATTTTCAACTGTTCAAGAGATTCCAACCTTGATGCTCTCTCTTGAAACAGGCGCAAAGTATTGAGCTGAAGTGAGGTCTCCTTGGGACAAGTGTGCAAAGGAGTTATAATCCTCAAAGGTAGCAGGAGGATACTCTCAGGGCTTGACAAAGGTTTCCAACGCTGGGAGAGATTCCAGGAGGGATCTTTTATTCTCACCCGTGGAGAGTAACTATTGGTGAGCTCCCTCTGAAATCTCAAGGGGCAGCAGCTGGAGGAGGAGGACGTCAGCTAAGTCCTTGCCTTGAGACTTCTGGCGTGCCCTAAGGCTGGACAACGTGTTGAAGATCTAATTTTTAAATTTGGAATCATGTTAAAAGTGGAGATTGAGACTGGTAGTGGCAGGTACTGCACAATTTATGAGCGTCTTGAGTGAGGGGAGCCGCGCAGCACCCTCAGCACACCCTTTGAGGAAGGTAACAACCAAGGCCAGAAGGGATACAAAAGTATCAGCCCAGTGGACCGCTTTAACGAGTATCTATTCTGAGAGGATTTTGCTAACTCTAGCCACCCAACAGTAGAAAAAACTCACAAAAAGTTACAGGATTTTCTCTAATAATGTCAGGGAAACTGGAGCGCTGGAGGTCGCTGGAGGGAAAGACACAGGCCAAAAGTGATATAAGGCAAGTGACCTAACAAAATGAAGAGACATCCTAAACAGTCAGTATTGTGTTTTCATATAAATCTGTGGAGAAAAACGCACACCAAACTGGCCACAACCATCAAGGACAAGAGGCCCTGGGAGCTGGGAAGGGTGGCATAAGATCCAAGGCAAAGGACAGAAAAATAGGAGGAGGCGGAGCTGGCGGAATAGGTGGCGGAGTGGGTGGAGGGCTCACATACAGAAGAGGGTGCAAACCAGAGAGGAAAATGAACTCCAGCCATCACAGATCTTTGGAGAAGTATATTTTTTTCAAGGAAACAAAAATTATACAGGAAATTGGCCCAAAATTCCTAGACTTTATTAGAGTGATCAGAATATCTGAGAAAAGCAAAGCCTTTCTCATCTTGGAACTTATTTTAGGGGATTGCTTCAAAAAATTCCAATTGTTGTTTGAATCTGATATGAGCTACAAATTCGTCGTTTTTCAACAAAATTAAAAAATTTGAATTTGTCCAGATTTTGTAACCTCATATCTTGTGATTTTCTGGGTGTCAAGTTCAATTCCCGCCTGGGCTTTGCCTCAAATAAGCCGTTTTCCTCATCCCTGGCTGGCAAAGCCAAACCTCATTTTTTGTCAATGACCTTAGATAGGTCATTGGTGACCCTTAGGTTCTGGTCTCTGCCCCAAGGGCTTGTTGGAATTGGCTTTAGAAGGGCGGTTAATTCCAGGAAATATGTCACTAGCTGTGACAAAACCAAGCAAATAGGTCCAGGGTAGACCAATAATATATGCATTTTCCAGCAATGAAACCTTCAACCCATATGGTTATCTCAATTTGGGTGGTTTAGCATTCAGTACTGTCCAATACCAAGTCTAAAAGAGTTAATCATCTAATAATCCTTGTCCTCTACCCTTGAGAGCCTGTTTGCTCCCACAGGGATTTATTATGCTCCAGGTATATGCGTAGTTGGGAAATCCACTTTATATCATGTAATCACCTGAGGATGCCTATACTCAATGATCTCCCTTCACCTACACTCAGTTGTCCAGAGTTGAACTACTAGTGTAAAAACACATATGGGCAAATGTATATGCTTTATCTGAAATAAGGCTGACCTTAGATATGGCCTCTGGCAAACTAATAAGCCACAAAAAGGAAACTAGTGAAAGCAGTGATGTAGGATACTAGTATGTGTTTGCTGTGGCATTGTAGAAATGGTTGGTTAAAATAATGGCATGTGAATGGTTTGTGGGTATCTTTGTTTTATACTGGTCAATTGCTATATATATTAATTTAACTTGAATGTAAAAATATAGTTTTATGGCAAGAAGCTATCCTTTTATATCAGGTTTGGGGCACTAAATATAAAGCAGAAAGTGTTTTGTTCATTATCTCTCCCATTTTAGATAGAGATGTCTAGATTTACCAATCTCATGAGATTGTCCAATTTCTAAACCAATAAATAATACCTTGCAAGATGACTTAACCCCAAAGGTCAGTGCCAAGATCAACTACCCAAGTCTGACCTTGACAAGGGATGAAAATACAACGGTTATTTTCTTTTTCATTTTTCTAGTTTACTTGGTTGAGTTCAAAATTCTGGCTTAAGGTCACAAGCATTCATCAGAGACATCCCAGTGAATGATTATGTGTTTAAGAAAGATGACTCATATATATGGCTATCTCATTCTCAATATTTCTGGGTACAATTTCACTTAAAATAGCACATTGGTTATGGTAATCCTTTTTTCTTAACCTGGCGCCACCCCTCACCTCTAAAAATTTCTACATAGCCTTGTTTCACATCTTATATGGTTTGTTTCCCCACTTTGCGGTGCTGTCTTTCTTTCCTGGTTTTACTGTGGGAAAAAAATCCCAATTTTGTTCAAAATTAATACAAACCTTTTTTGGTACTTGCGCCCTTGTCCCCTAATTCTTTTTGGTTCATATGATTTGATTTTCCACATGAGTACTAACAGCTAGCCAATTTAGCAGGTGAAAGAGAAGATTGAGACCCAATGATGCATTGCTAAGCTTTTGATATGGACCTGGATAGACTAATTTTGTGATACATTGGTTCAACAGAAGTCTTTAGTATCTAGCTTGTGGTATATTAAGCATATGATTCATCCATTGTTACCTAGATCAAAAAAGTTCTAGTGTAGATATGGCAAAATTAAATGGAGGGATATTTGTCTTTTGAAGTGTTATGTGATGATGGTGGCAGTGGCCCATGAAGTGGCCAAATGTTCAGTGTTTTTAGGCTCTTTTGACTAAAGAAAAAGGATTTGTTTCATGCTTAATGAGAACTAGTATTATTTAAAAAGGTTCTGTAGTGACAGATGTGAAGGTGAGTTTTAAAAAAAATTAAGTAGTAATATTTGGGTAGTAGGGTGCAGGTGGTGGGTATCAGTTATTTGTATGCCAGAAATGTTGTAGATGGCGCATATGCATCCACATTGGTAGTGAAGCAATAATATTCTAGTATATGAATAGACAAAAAAATTATATTGTCTGGTGCACAGGCTGCAGCTGCCTAATTAATGGTTCTCATGTTTGCATATGGAAACATGTGTTCATATTGACTTAGTGTCCAAAAAGCATAGCAAAAGGGAGAAGGGCAAAGGACTTCTGACATATTAGCTAGCTTACAATTAAATATTCTACTATACCATTTTAGATGCTTGAGATATTCAGATACACTGGGTGGACTATTAAAGTCTATAAAGAAATTTCTTTGTTGATAGTTAGTAGATGCTTGGAAGTAATGTACTGCTACTCCATACTGAGTATGCTGTTGTCAGGAGGCTGGGCACAAAATATTTTTATGTGGCGCAGAGGTTATATTTTCCAATTTAAACTTTGACTCTAAAAAATTGTTCTTGAGCACATGGGATGAATTTATTTGTAATAACTTTTAGTAATTTCAATAAAGAACATACCCTCATGCACATTTTATAAATCCTAATAGCTAAATTCTTTTTAAGTTTTACTATGGTTTTGATATGAAGTTTCAGGTTATTTACATATAGCTCTGTGTTTAATCTCTCTTCTGTGTAGTCGCCTTCCAGTAGTTTTTCCAGCTTTCCTGGATGAGGCTACCCAAAAAACCATATCATGGAACATTTGAATCATGCTGTATTTAGAGATAGCATAAAATAGGAAGAAGGTAGATATAAAACCTAGATTGGCAACTTATGCAATTGAATAGAATCAAGTTTATTAGGAATATATGGCTTTTTTAAATGTTATTCAAGGTGGGCTGACCTGGGGACAGTACCACACCAATGAAGGAAGTGAAGAAAATGGGAAAGGAGGATAAATCCCAGAAAAACTTCATTTGCGGCGTATGATAGGCCAGGAACTCCATGGACTGCCTTTGCTACTTGCTATCTCAGTTTGGGGCATTGGTGTGTGTTGAGATTCTCAATAGTTTAAATGAAGCCTCAACTTGGGTCTTCCAACTTATTGTTTATTTTGGGCAAACTTGACATATCTTCACTATTATTAATATATTAATTGATGCTTTGTTGGACCTAAAGCCCAAAATCATTATTAACTTTGATTTACTTAGCATCGTCTAATTTCAATTAATATTGGATGAACTTGAGATAAAATATAATCAAATTGATTCAATAATTGATAATCCAGGCTGATAAACTCTATTGCAACTATCATTCTTCCTGTAGGGAATGAATCCCTATTTCATTTTATTCAACCTTACCTCTACCTTTTCTTTATCTTATAAGTACCTTTATCTATCACATACTTCCCTTTAGCTATAAAAGATTTAGGATAATATTTCCTAATATAGTCCCAATTCCACCAGGGTATACGCTGATCATTCCTTATATCCCTTATCTTATCCTTTCTCTTCTTAGCACTATTTAAGGTACTGATTATTTAACTTTTAAAATAACTTTTCCACTTCTACCTTTAATTAGGCTCTTTGTAAAGTTCACTCTCTTTTTTGGAACCTCTAAACCAGTATGGTTAAGTCCCTAACTATTGATTATTGGGATCTCTGACCTGCCTAGGTTAAGTCACTAACTATTAACTATTAGGACCTCTGAACCTGTTATTAAGGTTAAGTCCTCCTCTCACCTGTCCACCTCAGCAAGATTTGAAGGGCCAGCCTTCAGACCTCCCTTAGTCCCAACAGTGCTCAAAACCAACACAGTCATAATCGTCCCCTATCTAAAGTTCATCTACTGGGATTGAACTCAGGGTGAAAGTGGTGGTGAGTCCATACTCTACCACTGGTGTATCCTCCCATACTATGAAAATATGTAAATTACAAAGGTATTTAATAGCATCAGATGCATATAGGATAAAAAAGGAACTTTTTGTCAGATGTTGCTTCATTATAGACATGGTTTCAGTAGACCTATTAGTTGCTTTTGGGAAATTCTTTTTTTAAACTCATAAAGTATATAAAAGGCATCCAATAATAGATTTGATAATCAATATAGAAAGATATAAAAAGAAAATATATTGAAGCCATAAAAATAAAAAATACCATAGTGAGGACTTGAGATTAATAACACTTTAAAAAGAGCACTGAGATTAATGGAAATATAATAAAGAATTATAAGGCTTTTCATAAGCATTTGGGGCAGGTTAATAACAATATTAAGTGGCTATAAATAAAGATCTTTCTTGGTTAATCAATATCAAATCATAAACTAATGTACACAATAAAGTGGGGATAGTATGATTTGATTTGAATAGCATAATTTACTGTTTGATAAAATAAATTTAATTAAGTGAAAAAATATGTACTGACATTGTTTATCACACTAGCTCAGCTTTATGTTTTATATATTAGGACACAGATTCACTAAAAGCAACATTGTGTTAGTTATATAGCCTTTACCGGCCAGGTCATTTTAATTAAAGTGTAATCAAATAACTTTATATATAAGTTGGGATTTTTTTAAAAAATATATATCCATATTTTCTACCTCTCATGTTAAACAAAAGAACTTTAACATGGAATAGTCAATGATACTAGAGTAATGCGATATAGCTCTAAGAACAATACATAGCTTTTTGGACGTTGAGCTTAATAAGAACACTAGGTATTATTAAATTTTCTAAAAAATTTTATTTAATCAAACTTTATCTTTCCTAAATATTTTCATGATATACTTTTCTAAAATATCACACAAGGATAAAGATTTTGTTATATATTAAATTTAGACATGAGTTTATATTTCACTAAAAATTTATCTTCAATATGTTGGTACAATACTTTGGATGGCTTAAGTTATTCTCGTTGGTTGAGAAAATTATATCTAAGTTATATAGGGATTTTAATTACAATATAACTCATTAGTATTTCCTTAGTATCAAAAATTACTGTTGTACTTTTTTAAAAAACTTTATAGTGTTTTCTTTTGGTATCTGTCAAAATAACTTTCAAACTTTAGTTCACCTATTTAAAATTTTATCATTTTTATGAAATAAATCAAAGGGTAAAGTGTACAACATTTAAAATAGGCGGTACATTTTAAATTGAGAGTACTAATTTTAATTTATAGACCTAAAATTTTTCCCTCGTGGTCCACTGCTTAGGATTCTCCGCTTTCACCGGAGCGGCCAGGGTTCGATTCTATGCGAGTGAGTTATTTTTAGGGTTTTTAGCTTGCAGTTGTTTCTTACGACCACTCTTTTAGGTTTTGTTCGAAATATTTTAAGCCAGTAATGGCGAAAAAATTTTGGTATGGTATATTTGCCCCAAGTTCCACCGCCTCGTTCATTTTATGTATCTCTTTAAAATTGCGTAAAAATAACTTCTTTTTACTTTTATATAAAATTTTAATATAAAAGTTGCATGTTCAGAACATTAAGGTCTATAATGATTTAATGATCCTCTATTAGCCGCTAATCAGGATAAGTACAGCTTTCGCTAGTTCACCAGATTATGTTCATGGATATAAACCCGCTTGTTGAAATTGCTTAACGCTACAACAAGGAGTGCCAGATCAAATATATCACTCGTTCTAATTCGCACGTCCCATGATATCTAACCATTTTGCATTTGCTAATGAATTCTAGATAAAAGTTAATAAAATTAGGTTCACCGTAATGTTGCTCATTTTTATCTAAATGTTATAGGTAATTTTATATACTTAATCTAGTTAGGCTTGGCCATTTAAAATAAAAATTTATTTAACGATATGCTAACTAACCAATCCAATATTATGGCTAGTGGCGACTCCTTGCATTAGTTTTAATTAATGATCGGTAGAATTACATCAAGACAAAAGCGCTTCATAACTGAGTAAAAATAGATCTTTTTCTACAATTTACGTTAAACTCGCTTATGTGGCCTTCCAATTATAGTTAGTTTAAAATTTATCACTAGTAAATTTGCATTAAATTTAAACCTCTGATTAAAACTTTGCAAAAAGTGTGAACAGATTTAAATCGAACATAAAATAAAATTGTACGATGAAATGATAATTCAAAAGAGTTGAATTATCAATTTGCACAAAAAGTACCTCGTGGCTTATGATTAAACCGCTACTCTAGTAAAAGCGGGTCTTTCCCTTCAGGAGTCAAAAAATCTTAGAGCTGCATCATAAATGGTATATAAAGAGTAAGGTGGCTGCGACTATTAATTTAAAATTAAGAAATAGTAAAATGCAAATTTCCGTGCTTTTTGGTGCTTTACTCTTTGTCGTCTCCGTCATGTCCCAGATTGCCGTCTTTGATGGCTACACTCAACGCCGACTTGTCGCACGTCACGCTCCTGCTAAGCATGCCTCAAGTAAAAGTCAAGCTCCTGTTAAGCCTGCTAGAAAAGCGCCAGTTAAAATCAAAGGTTCACCTAAGAAAAAAGGCTACTCTTTCCAAAGTCAAGAAATCTAAGAAATAATATTCAAAAACTTGAATATTAATTCAATATCATCTATTATAATGCTTTTATCAATACAATTTATTTGAATACTTTACAATTAAGCCGCTAAATTTTATTGCTGATATATGATATGCCAACAATTTAGATGTAGCGCGTTTACTTAACTTAATTATATAGAAATTAAAATTCAAGTTTTGTCAATCATTCACTATTATCATTTTAACTTTCACTTTATTATAATTTTTACTCTAAATAGATAAATCATGAAATTTCGATAAAATATTAAACCATATCTTAGTCAAACTTCTCATCATGTGCTAATCTCACAGGCAAAGATAATTTTTGTAAATACATCAATTTTATAAAAAAAAACTCAAGATCTTTACCTTGCTTTTATATCTGCTGAAAAATAAACGTGCTATTTTTATTAAAACTTCAAAATATCATATTATAGTTTATTTAACCCTTTGAATAGTCAAAAATACTTAGTTTATATTTGTTTAAAGTTTTTAAAGGAATTTATGAAGCTCATAATTAAATAGTCACAAGTTAAAAAGCAGATCTAAACTTTTTAAAACACAATTTAGTGGTGAATGCATCATAAATTGGGCTTACATTTTATTTTAAACAATCCTTAGGAAAAACTATCTTTGCAAATATCCATTCAATTTATTGCATGAAATTTAAATACCAATAAAAAAAGTTCCTGAACTATGAATAATAGACTTGGTAGTAAAAGAGATTAACTTAGATAAGCAGATAAATGATACCCTTGTAAAAGAAAGGTTTCAAAATTAAGTGTCAGGTTGGTTGCAGGGCTCATGGCTTATGGCACTCAGCCCAACCTCATCTTTGCCATTCCATCTGGTGCAGAACGCCTTGCTGCTCCTCATGCAACAGCCACCATCATACCACACCACCCTACCATAGCCCAACAAATCCCACCTCACGCTAGTGTGGCTGCAGCGCCTAATCATTTCTTTTGGGCTCAGGTCGATAATGGTAGGCAGATTTGTTCCCTCTGCTTTGGCCTTGACCATGAAAAAAGAGTGTGCCCTAAGGCCAAATCCGCTGATGCAGCTTCTGAGCCCCCCTCTGGAGGTTCAGTATGGGGCACTTTGCTGCCCCCTCCCACCCTCCAATCTTGTTCAGTGGGCCCACATGGAAAATCAGCCCCACCCAAAACCTCCATCCTCACTCTCCCACCTAAATCTACCCCAGCCAATCAGAGCAATACTTGGACCAATATTCGCACCCAAGCAGCTGCCCATTTGCCCAATCCTATCCACTCAAATTTAAATGTCACTATTCCAGTGAACCAAAATCCATGGGATCTATTGGCTGAAACTGACAAATCAGGTAATATCCTCATTAGTAAGCATACAGGTCAACCTCTCTGCCATGGTGATTATGGTCGGGCAGAATTTTTCCTTCTTAACTTCGATGAAACCCCTACCCCTCTCCATTTTGCTCCTCTACCCAATACAGCCCCCTTCCAAAGTGACCACCAGCTCACCTTAGCTGCGGTGGCCTCTCCTCATTGCCCAAAACTATGCACTGCGGTGGCCCAGTCAGTGGCTCAGCTCCAGCATGGCCTGCCCACCATCTTCTTTCCCCCTGACTTCCCTGAATCTCCCCGCAGTGACATCTCAAAACTATTTGATGATGCTGAAATTGCTGTTATGAATGTCGCAACACTTGCTTCATTCAACCCCTCAGCTAAAATCACCTGCCACAGTATCTCCTTTTCACCCAACTTCCTGAAGCCCGCAAAGAAGCTGAAGTTCTCCTCGCAGCTTTTGTTGAAACACTTTCCCATCATTATCTTGATGCAGAAGTGGAAAACTCCTACTATGCTGACCTCAGCCCCCACTATACAGATGCCCCAACGCCCTGGCTCTCTGCTCTGATCTGATACTGTAACCAACACCCCTTGATCGAGGCGGGTCTTTCTGAAAACCAACCCCCAACCCCTCCTCACCCTCTGCCATGGTGGGTTAAGCAGTTTCTGCCTCCCACCTGGTTAGTAGTTTGTTTTGCCATTTTAAGTGTTGTGATCAGTACTGTCTGTCCCCTGGTTGGAGTACCTCAAATAGATCAAAAATTAAGTGTCAGGACCTTCTGATATGGCTTCCTAGGTTGTTAGCTGAGGTACCATGTTAGAAATTTTTTTATTTCTAATAATTCCTTTGTTTGGCTCATTTGCAAACAAAGCTGCGTGGCAGCTCCCCCTTTTGGGTTGGGCACCACAAGTGCTAAAAAATTAAGTTTTAGGTTAATATTGTTTCTTTAACTAATTATTTGTAAGCAATTCCATATAAGAAGAAATATACTTTTAAGGCTATTTTTTAACTAAGATAAGATTATAACTTTAATATTAAAAAATACTTAATAAATTTTTCAAAAATGATTTATGAACCATATTCCAACTTTGTTTTAAAGCTTATGTGTATTTAAAAACATGACTGAAGTTCTTTGTAATTATTATGCTTCTATATAGGAAAGCAAAATTTTACAAATATTAAGTACTATATAATAAGCAGAAACAAGACCTTTTAATATTATTAGATAATTTATAAACTTATCTATATGTTTTTAAGATTTATGCTGATAAAGAAAGAGTTTGGATTAGTTTGTATTTATACCTTATTTACCTTAAATAAACCAACACTTTGTAATATAAAAAATATTTAAATTATTAGATATAGTTCTCATACTATATATATATTCACTTAAAGGGTATTTGCCACATAAATATATATAAGCAGTGCACAAAAAGCTAGGCAAATGTCATAAAAAATGAAGTTATATTACTTATAATTTACTTAAGACAAGTATATAGAGCTAAAATATAAAGGAGATTATCTATAGGTCTAACTTTAGTGATTATAATCTTACCATAGTTAAAGATTGACAAACAAAGCATTTTTTTTACTTAACTGAGGCAAGCTGACCAGGGGATGGGCATTAACAAGTATGTGTGGAAAATGAAGATAGATAAAATTGGGCACCCCGGGGTACTCAGGTTACCCCTGTTACCAGCGGAACTGCCAGGTATGGGGGGTTGCTGTGCTACTCCAAGGGGGTTTCCCCCGCTATGGAGCAGGTGTGAAGGAAGGGGTCTGAGCGGAGGAACCAGAGTGGGAACCATGATTCTATGAGCGCCTGTTGCCTTGGCCTCATATATCCATAGAGCCAGGCTTGGAAGTGCTCCAGTAAGTGGACGTGGAACCTGTTGATAACACCATGGATGGTTGGGACCATGCCCCTGAACGCATTTAAGGCAATGGTGTGGATTGTCCACATTGCAATGGGTATCATTAGGGAGTGGAGGGTAGATAGGATTTGTGATTTGATCTGGAGCGCGAGGAGGCTCTTTGATATAGAAAATTCCTGCTCGTTTTGGATCTTAAGCAGGCGCGCGACTTTCTGCCATATGGCTTTGGTTGGGGGGCATGTTTCTAGGCGGTGATATAGGGAGCCCTCCCCTCCACATACTGCGCGGGTTGCGTGGAGGGAATTGGATTGGTCTGCCATCCTATAGGTCCTTCTCAAACAGCGCCAGGCGTTGGCTCTTACCCTCAGCTGTAGAAGTGGGTGGTGCATCATTCTCCACACTGTCTTCTGTGTGGTTAAATCGTATTGGATGTCCAACGCATCTAGGTATTCAATTCTAGCAATGGTTGTGGTCATAGCAAGCATGTCTCTCTGGGGGTGGTTTTCTGGATTTCTAATTTAAAGTGGGGGCTGGGTCATCCCCTTCCCTGAACAGTACCAGTGTTTTTTACAGTCCATCCCATGCAGCAGATGGTTTGGAGGATACATTTGAAGTGAGGGGGGTTCCATGTGGGCTCGTTGTGGTAGGGTGTTTAGCAAGGTATGATAGTAATCTGGGTGGGCTATGTGGGTTGGTTAATTTGAGCGCCTGTGCAAAGTTAATTCTCACTGCCCTGGACCAGTGTTGTTGCGGGAGGTCTGGGTCAAGGACTTCCTTTATTCAGGCACCCAGGATTTGTTGGCGTGGCTCTCAAAATCTATTAGTCTCATGCCTCTTCTTGAGCGTGGGCCCAAGAGTGTTTCCATCCATATGGGAGGATGGGATCTGGGCCACAGCCAGCCCTAGATGAGCGCGCGGATTGAACTTATAAAGGTGGGTGAGAAGGCGATTGTGTGGGCAGGGTACCATATTATTGGGAGAATGAGTGAGTTAGCAACTGCTACTCGCCCCATTAGTCCTGAGGATCTTCCCTTGAGGGAGGCAACGCGTTTGGATACCCGCTGTAGTAGGTTGATTTCCATTGTCTCATTAGCATATCCCCCTGTTTCCAGCCATATCCCAAGGTGGCGGACAGGAGTTGTGGTGGGAGGTGATGCAAAGGGTAAGATGAGTGGGTTTTTCCTTCATATGGGGGTATGAGGTTCTGGTGTTATAGCCCAGTTGTTAGTGTACTTGCCTAAGAGAATGATTTCTGTTTTCCTTTTGTTGAGCGATGCGTTGCTCACCATGGAGTATTCCTCTAGGGTGCAATCCAACTGTTGGGCATCATTGTTGTTAGCTATGCCTGCCACGCAGTCATCCGCAAAAGCCAGTATCTTGACTGTTGGCTGGCCTTGTGCAGTTATGCCCATGAGTCGTGAGTCAGTTACACAGAGGAGTGGATCAAAACTGAAATTATACAGTAGTGGGATGAGGGGGTCCCCTTGTTTGAGCCCTCTGTGTGGTGTGATCTTGTTAGTAGGTATCCAGGGCCGCATACAGCCATGGTTGCAGATTCTGTGAGGAGAATCGCCCAGTTTATGAATCTGGGTGGGAGTTTGAAAGTGTGTAGGCATTCCTTTAGGTATGACCAGCCTATGCGGTCATATGCCTTTTCTTGGTCTAAGAAGACTAGGGCTCCAGTTGCTTTGGACTGACATATGTTTGCAACAGAGTGTATGTTGTTCCATATTGAGCGCCCTGGTATAAACACAAATTGGTTGGGTGATAGGACGTCAGAGGCAATTGCGCCTAATCTGGATGCTAAAATTTTTGTTAGAATTTTTGTTTCAGTATTAGATAGTGCGATTGGATGCCAGTTGGCCAGGTCCAATCTGTCACCCTTTTTATATAAGGTTATGACATATGATTCATGTCCACCAGGTAAGAGGCGTGTTTTCAGCAAGCACTGGTTCATAGATGCCAATAGGAGGGGGGCAATTTGCTGAAAATATTTTTTGTAAAATTTGTAGGGTATCCTATCAGGCCCTGGGCATTTCCTACGTGGTGCACCGCGGATTGTATCCCAAAGCTCCTCCTGTGTAATTAGATTTAGAATATTGTAGTTTGGCGGTGTACTTTTTATTCTGGCAGCTTGTATAAATTTTGTGATTTTTTATGGGTCTGTCAGCATATCACGGTATAATTCAGTGTAATAACGGTGTACTTTCACCTTGACCTCCTCAGGGTCAGTTGCCACGGTGCCATCAGTCTTGCGGATCTGTGTGCATGTGGGCTGGTTGCCACGGGAGAGGAATTAGCTGAAGAAATATGTCAAACATTTTTCTCCTTCATTTATGAACTTACCTTTGTTCAATACTTTGATTCTGTGTTAGTGCTTGAAGATGAGGGTGTTTAGTTGGGCGGCTATTTCCACCCATTTGCGTCCCCAGTTGAAGCTATAACTGGGTCTTGAAGTGTTATGCTTGAGGTGGTCCAGTTCCGCCAAGGTACGCCTAATTGTGGCTGTATTGGCGGTGTACTTATGTGATGCAATATGTCAGGTTTTGTTGATTAGTTCCTTTTTGAAATTTGCCCATGTTGCAATGGGATCTGAAGTGAATGGGGCTGTGAATTCTTGGTTCGTGGCCTCATGTTCAACCCATTTGGTTATTTTGGGTAATTTTATGTTTTCTGGGTGTAACTTTCTCCAGGGTGACACCTGTGTGTGGGTTCAGGTTGGCAATAATTGCACCAAAACAAGTTGGTGGTCAGAAAAATTGACTTTTTTTGTTGTAAATTAGGAAATTCTTGATCATTGGGAATACAGAACGAGGATGTGATTGATGTGGCTCATTGATATGAGCGTTCCCTCATGTATGTTGGGCCATGTCATGTGGGAAAGGAGTGGTAATACAGGAGGGAGGGCATCATGTAGGCCAAGGGATGCCTTCATTGTGTGGAATTCAATGTGTCCCAGTGGGTATCCCCTGGGGTTTGGCCATTGGTCCATGTTGGGGTTATCACAGCAGTTAAAGTCACCCAACAGGATGGTATCTGGTGGGAGGGTGAGTGTTGAAATGGGTTTGAGAAATTATTTTCTCTCAGCTTCAGTGCATGGTGCATAGATGCTGCTATCGAGATTGTTTCCTCTTGGCATGTGATTGTTGCTACCAGGATGTGGCTGTGAAGGTATGACGAGGAGTTTGTAATTTTTAGTCTTTTGTTATTTTGGATGTTCATCCCACAGTGAGACGTCCATACCAATTGTGATGGTGAGACCCTGGCTGGCCAGGATCCTTCTTCCCCTTGTAGACAGTGGGTTTCTTGAATGGCCAGGATGTCTACAAGGGGTTTTTGCAGGATGTCTAGCTTTTTGGCTTGGGACGTTTGAGCCCTGGCTCCTGCGATGTTTAGCATCCCTATTGACACTGAGGTGCCAGCGGCGCCTCAGGAGTGGTTGGGAGGGCCCTCTGACCCTAACCCACCGCGGCTCATTCTGGACATACTCCACGTCTGTACTCCAACTCTCTCAGTGACAATGTCAGTTCCCTTGATCTGACTTGATTTTTTGCAGGAATTGCAGTTTTTGGAATTTGCATTATTTTTCCCGCACATATCTCATGATGGCTGAATGTGGGGTGCTGATTGGGTTCTGTAGTTTGGGGTTAAAATTTGGAGAATTGTGCACCGCATTTTCGCCCATATTGTGGTTGAATTTTTCCTCAAAGTGTGCATGATTGATGTCGCTTGGTGATTCAGTCAAATTGCTGTGAAAATTTTCAACCTGGGCATATTGTTCTGATTGGTTGGCTCTGTGAATATCTGAAATATCCTCTTAAATTTGTCTAGGGTTGATGGATGAATCTGCGTGCGCTGCCACCTCAGCCGCTGCCCACTTGTGGGCTTTTTGTGCCGCTTTGCGTTGTTTATGTGTAACTGGGTCCACAATGGAGTAAAGTCCATCTTCACCCCAGCGGAATGGATGGTGACCGTTGGTCATTCTGGCGAAGTTTTTGTTACTTTCATCCATGGCTTCCTCACAGTAGTCTGCTTCCATTAAGCCTTACTTCTTGGGTCATGCATGTTCCTTGTGTCCCAAGGAACCGCAGTGGTTGCATATAGGCGGTGTGCGTTCTGGTGTAACTCAGAATGTGGATGACTGTCCCCCATCCACAAAGTGAAACTCTGCTGTGCGAAGGATTCTTGATAAGTCATCTTCCACTTCAGGGAATGGGTTGATCATGGCGATAGCTTTGCCTGTGCACGTTGGCATCAGGTGAAATTGTTGTAATTCAAGTTACATAATTTCTCAATAGGCTACAAGCCCTTTGAGGAGCTCCTCCTTGTTTCCTTATGAGGAAGGTTTGTAGGGAGAAAGTTGAATAAAATGAACAAAGTTTTCACTTTGTTCCGTCTGGTGTGCACGGTGCACACAATTTTTTTGCCCTAAGGAAGGGCAATTTTGATGCAGACTTTTGCTGCACCCTCCGCTTCTTTGGCTGTTTCAAAACCAATACCAATCCACCTGCAGCCCATGTTGTTGGTGGTGACATATACTGCGTGGGGGAAAAGGGAGGGCTGTGCCTCTCATGTTTCCTCCCACAGGGTCAGGGACTAATCCCCAAGGAAGAGTCAGAGCCCATGCTCCACCTTTGAAAGGGGTTGGTTACATTGGATATACATGTACTAATCTTGTATAATAGTAAACACCATAAACCTGGACGGTGTCTGAGTTTGTGGTTTCTTGGCGGCTTGGGTTCCTGGTCCCCCTCCAGGCGTTTCTTGCCCTTGGGTGCACCATTTTGCGCACCTCTTGATGCGACGCTCACCCAGGTTGTATTAGATTTATTTATAAAATCACCTATCTCTCCTATGTGATTATCAAAAAAAGCTGTTTGATTTGAATTGTATTAACTAAAGTGATTGTTATGGGAAAGAAAAGCTTGACAAACAAAGCAATTATATATAAAAGATTTTTATTGCTAAAAAAGTTATATCAGTTAAATCAATCTCATTAAGCCTTTGGCACTATTGCTTTGCAAAAAGCTCTTTTAATTTATAATTTATACAGAAAATAATTAATTACTTGGCATAAGATTAATACTCATTTTACTTTAGCTTTTAATAGCATCATTAGAGAGTATACAAACTGACAAAATGTATCTGAGATTCAGGAGAGGTAATGTGGATTAAAAAGTAACAGTTCTTATATTTATAGATTTTGTGTAGTCCACTAGAATATCTTAGACGTTGTAACTCACATTGTGTAATCAAGTTGAAATATATCTATTGGGCTTTGCCCTAGTGTGGGTGAAGCCTCAAATTTGGGTTTCCTTGTTTACTATCTTAATGATACCCAGATATACTGCTTATTTGTAGTAAGAGGACCATAGGACTAACTCTACTGCTGAGAAAATTAAAAAGAGAAAAAGACAAAGAAAAGACAAATGAGCCCTTTTCCACTAAAACAGATATTTATAAAACACTATCCCTGTACTTGGGGTAGAGGGTAAAGGACATGTGGCAAGACCTGTGGGTCTCATTGTAATGATCTGATATTGTATTAGTTGGAACAGTAGTAAATATCCAGGAGATAGGTTTTAGTCCATGACTGGATCTGGTGGCACCATTTACAATGCATGATAAAAGAACCAATACTGGAAATTGTAGATGGGATGACATCAGAAATGCAATGATGCTTCAGCCTTAGTAAGTAACCCTTGTTGATAGCTTTTAAAATGATAGTATGAATGTATCACATTGCCATGGCCGCTATTAGGGCTTTGAGCAATGGGGAGAATTGGGGGAATCACCTGCATGGGAAATGGAGCACAGGCAGGGAAAATTCACCAGGCTTAGGAATCAGGAACGGCCAGGGTATTTCAATCTAGAATTTGGATGAAGGACACCCCTATATCCTATAGATGAGTGTATTATGACAACACACAATGGACAAGGGTGGATATCGGCGGTGGACTTATCTTCTGTATGGTATGACCATGTGAGGCACTTAAAGATATAAGCTCTAGTTTTTTGGGTAAAGTAAGGGTTGGTGAGTATACTCCCACATCTTCTTCTGATTTCATGGAGAGTAAGGGATGTCTAATTAGTACAAACAAACAACACTTGATAGAGTGACAATATTAATGGAGCAGAAGGATTCTGGAGTTACTGGAAAATTATCAAACATTTGAAGGTATGTTGGGCTTGCCCCTTGCACCATTGATAGTGGGTCAATTTTCTGTAAGCTCCAATTTGAATGCTTAATAACATGGAAAATACTTTGAAATTTGGATGAGTATTTGGCGCCTGCTGCATTGCGGTGAGATGCTAGATATTGCAACAAAGTATTGAGTGCAGTAGGACTTGCCAACCCCAATGCCCTTGTAAATCTGCCTCTCACTGCTTTTGATTAATGAAGAACACTTGGCGAGGAAACGTTACCTGATAAATCTTTTGCTTATAATATGGGTGTTTTTTTGGTGGTAGTCACCGAGATTCATGACACCTGTGGAACATGGGCCAAATAACTTGTCAACATATATGGGTGCCCTTTGACTATTCTAAAACCAAGATTGTAATATATACCTTAATGATTTGAAAAAGGAGGTATAAAAATGGTATGGCATGAGTGGTATACCATACTTTTGAAAAAATCCGAGTGTTTGCTTTACAATCTTTCCCACAAGCTCAGTTGAATGGCCATAAGGGCTGGCTGTGCGGTTTGAGATACTAGATAAAAGATTATAAATCATAACCCTAGACGCATATCCTCCAGAGTACAGCCATACACCTAATTGGCAAATGGGTTAATTAAGGGGCTGCCTGGAATGGGATGATTGTCCTTATGACTGAAGATTGGTGATAAGTCTCATTGAGCCACTGACGATGGTGCTTGCCAAGAAGTATAATCTTGGTTTTGTGGCGATTGACCTTGGCATTACTTACTTGCTTATATTGACTGATGCCATTCTTAATGGAGCAAGCGTTTGATGAGTTGGAAATACATACCACACAATCAGCAGTGAATGACAATAATTTGAGAGGGTTCTGGCCTGGATAGGCAATGCCTTTCAGGGTATGATTAATAATGCGTAGAACTGGATCCAGACCAAATTTGTACAACAAAGGACTAATAGGGTCTCCCTGTCTTTCAAATTGCTCTGTGGGATAATGAGGTTATTAACAATTCCTGGACGTAAATGGCCATGGTAACTGACTCAGTTGAAAGCATCACCCAGTTTATAAAACGAGGTGGGAGGCAGAAAGTTTCAAGAGTTTCAATAAGATATTTTAATGAACACAATCATATTTTTTGTTGGTCCAAGAAGTTCAGTGCATTACTTAATTTTATACTGATACACTTTAGCAACATTATGGATGTTGTCCCTTATAGTGAAGTTGGTGGACAAACCCACATATATTGTGTAATATGGCTCTTTGAGCATAATTACCGGGACGCTTTTGAAAGTATCTTGATCATTGTTTTAGATTTAGCGTTGGTAAGGGGAATTGGCTGCCAGTTACCTATATTTTAGGATCATTTTTTAAATGAGGTTACTACAAGGGCTTCTGACCTACCAGGCAGCAGGCGAGTCTCAAAAAGGAATTTACTGATGGAGGCTTTGAGGGATGGCGCATTAAAATAAAGTGTTTAATAGAACTCATAAGGAATGTCATCTGGGATAAGGCTCTTGCAGTGAGGCGCCCTGCGTGCAGCATCCCAAAGTTCCTCATTAGAGACAATAGTGACTATAATAGATAAGTTAAGAGGAGAATAGATTCTAATTATTATTAAAAACTGTTGTATGTCATCTGGGTCACAGTAATCCAATTAATAAGTATTGATGTGATATTGTTGAACCATTTTAGATACCTCAATGGTGGAGAAAACAATTACACATGTGCAGGCTGAACTTAAGTGCAAGAAATACCTTGTTTCCATGCAGTAGATTGGCAATAAAGTGCCTTTTTAACTTTGCCCTGTCATGGAAACAGCAAGTAAAGATTAGATTGGCCTGACAGTTTAAGTGCTGAAGCACCCAAGTAGCGAGCCCAAATGCCAGAGGCACTGCTGCATATATGATTGTTGTTAGAACGGGAACAAATTTCACCAATGAGCGATCTTGGGACATAGCTGTAAGTATAAACTTAGCAACGAACCAGGAAAACATGGCCCTGTGGCCTATGGGTTGTTGAAATAATTGAGACAGAAAGGGTGGTTTGGGTTTAACATAAATAAAACTGGAATAAGGAAGTGGGATTTTTTTGGAAATGTAAAGAAAGTAATCATCTATCGATTTCTCTCAGTGAGCCATGAATGATTAAATGGATGATTGGATTTAGGGAATAGCTGATAAAAGATTGTGGTTGGGGTTCTCAAATTTTACCTAACCTGATGAACTTCAAGTGTGGGGAAATAAGAAAAAAACCTAATTTGAGTTAAAAATCAAAGAGTTGGCAGTGAGCCAAGTCACTGCCAATTTGGCCTCAGACACCTGAATTATAGTTTTACCATTTTTTTGGTTAGCGTGACAGAATCTCACCCAATGGGCAACGGGAACCTCCCAGGGCCACCCCAAATAGGGGAAGTCCCAAAAGGTTGGTAACAGGTTCAGGGTACCCAACCCACCCGCGCCCAGTTGCTTTGGCATCTGTTCAGCCAAGCGGGATTCTTTGAGCGATGATTCAATATGAGAGGGGAGGTTTCTGAGTTGATAGCAACTTTTAATGATGACCCAACGCCATAGGTGAGTTTAGCCGCAGATCTGACATATAGCATTCTTTTTAGTACTAGATGGTCCCAACCCGAGGGGGGGACATATAGCATTCTTGTCTTAGTAGGAACAAGCCCATCAGGCGTTAATTCCAAAGCTTTAAAGCAAATTTCAAATTGACAACAGCATTTTCAATGTCCTGATGCCATTGGTGAGTTTTGTTGGGGATTTGATCCTAAACACAATTTTTTTGATAGGTACACGTCTTCTGGGCTCTGTTTATGATGGTTTTGAAGCTATTTTGAACCACCAACATCTTTTCTCAGTGGCTTGACCACTGGAAAATGTGATTGAAAGTTCGTCCCCTATTACTCCATTACCTGAATGTGAACTCCCGTTGACCCTTGTTGCCATAGGAGTAGGGTTTCTGTATATTTCAGCGCAAATTTCTTCTATTTGCCGTACTAATTTGGCAGAAGAAATTGCAGGGACAGGTGAGTAATCTACAGAGGGATGGCTGTTACCCAACGATTGTCTAACACATGGGTGAGATCACCCTGCGTGATGAGAGGGACAGCTGTCCTCTTAGGACCCTTCTTAGTGGGAAATGGAATACTGCCCAATCTAGGCAGAGGGGTCGCTCCCCTAGACTTTCCTTCCAATTTTGATGATCTGCAAAGCGCCAGCCTAGATGCTTAAATGGTGTTGGAGGGTAATATATAAGTCTTTTAAGCAAATAGTTATAACAACCCATTTGTAAGTCCATACTGGGCTGTATTTTCAGAAATGGGCGTTTCTTTCCATTTGGGTAAAGAAATATTGGAGGCAAGTAGCTGCCGCTGTATATGTATGGTGCCATCGCATGGAAATCCACTTTGCAACAGCCGTGATATTATGTTTCATCAGATCTCATGTTACTAAAAGATCTTCACAAAATGCATATCATATGGGGTAAAGATGCTTGTTAGGACTTTCAGATTCTGGTGGTTGACTCAAAAATAAACCTTCAACAACCATCAGATTGGGTCGATTATCCCACAACGCTTGAGCTAACACCTATACTCTCACCTCAGAAGCCTATTGCAATTATATATAATTTGGGCTGAATATCTCAATGTCAATTCAATCAAGTGTTTTAGCTAAGCTCTCAGGCCAAATACGCTTGCATAATATGGCCGATTTCCTATGCATCAAATCTTGGAAATTGGTCCCAATTATCAAGAACGCTATCAACCAACTTGTATACAAAATCGTTCAGGACTGACCCAAAGTTAATGTCTAAAAATCCCATGGACCATCAGATGAACGAAAAATGTAATCAATTTCCTGCCCTAGGGTGAAATTTGTATTTTGATCTGCATAATTGGCACAATAGCACTTGCACATGGACCACCCAAAAGGGAGTACCTAGTGCTATCAAGGGAGAGGCCTGCCGACGTCCCAATTAGGGGTACGTCATCTACTTCAATTGAACAAGAATTTAACAGAAGGTGTCTTTCATCAGCAGTATGACGAACCTCAAATCAAGAAGATCCTAGGGGAATTTTTCATGCTTTTATCGCAATTTTTGTATCTGAAATCCTCTAAATTTTGAGAGTATTTTTCAGCAATAAACCTAAAAAAGGTTTCAGTCATATCAGTTCAAGGGCAAAATGGGGTGGTAAATTATCTGTTAAAATTTTGTACTCCAGATGTGGCCATTAGATGCCCTAGAGGTAAAAATAACGGCGCCTGGCCTAATGACAGATCATCAGATAAATACCTTTAATAAAATTTTATCTATTTCATCTCTTCCGGTTTTAACATCTGAATCTTTTCTTTGGAGAGGTGTTGACAAACTGGTAGGACCAAATCCCCAGTTTGTATTGAAACCTGCCTCAGAAGAAGTTCATAAATAAATTGGGAAAATTACACGTGAAATTGACCAGAAGCGTTGGGGCTAGATTAATAGGCCTAGTGAGTTTCTGATTGGTGAATATACCATAAGCCACTGGCCATATCAAGGATCATCCGGTGGAACTTCAAACTGAACAAGCGTGCAGGATACCTATTTTCAAGAAAGCAATCCTCAGATTTTACAGGGACATCTAATAAAAGAGTTCTCTCTGGATATTGTATCAACAGTTAACTTATCTAAGCATGGTTGAGTTTGTGGTGGTCAGGTGAAGACAGGGTAATTATTACTAAACCGTGGTATGAAAACTGCACCATGGTAGTTTCAAACATGGAGATTATAGGTCTAAAAATAATGGTGGGATAATGTAGTCTATGCAGGTCATTAAAAACAGCGTATCCTGCTTTATATGTGGCCATGTCATGTGAGTTACACCTGAAATTCATGCGGAGGGGATCATATAATCCTCTATGTGCTTTATGCACCAAAACTTTATATGACAAGGTGGGTATTGAGAGGTTATTGGCCAACGATCAGGTACAGCATTTGCCAAAAGTTGAAATCACCTAGAACAAAGGTAGTATCTGGAGTTCAATTTGGGATACTCTTGAAAGAAAGTAAATGAATTCAATTGAGTTTCTGGTTTATATGGTAAGAAGAGTACTTCATCATAATTCCATAAGAACGTTACAGCTAGTGCTCATTCATTTTAAAAAATTAGAAGTTTTACCCCACACTAAGCCCTCTTTTGGAGAATAATAAACAAAGTAATGATAACAAGTGTAGATCATAGAAAGAAGGTATTTAGCCAATACTCTTCCTCTCATGCAAAACAATGGGGTTCTTTATCCTCAATATATTAGAAGGTGGGTTGCGCAAGAAAATCAAGTTTCTTAGCCCAGGATGCAAAAGCTCTGAAACCTGTAACGTTGAGCATCCTTATTTTCAGATGGACACCTGGGCCATTCTACAAGTAGTGAGCTGTGTTAATAGACCCAGCTGCGCCCATAGGACCATCTTGGCTTTGGGTGAGAGATTGATAACCAGAGCAAGCTCCCCTTGTTGAATGTGACGTCATATTTTACATGAAGAAGGCTTAGAGCCAAACTCAGTGTAACGTTTTGTACAGTCTGATTTGCTGGAAGGTTGACCATGAGACTAAGCTTGGTCAATTAAGTCATTATCATATGAATTGTGTGATAGATTGAAAAGATCAGGATCTAACAAATCCGAGTATTGCTCAGGGTGATTTGCCATCTGGGCACTCACTGATGTTACTGAGTGCTGAGAGGAGGGCAGTACGCCAGTGTCTCTGCAATCAGTTTGTGATTCAGGGGGGACATACTCTTGTGCTGCCTTCTTATCAGCCTTTTTAAGCGTGTTTGGTGCGCTTTCCATTGTATAGCGGACATAGTAGCTACAACTATATATTCATCAGACTCACCCTAAGTGAATGGTTGTTTGGTGTATGTAGATTTATCATATCAGATTGCTGGTCATCCATGAGGGTTTTCTCGTCAGGATCCTCCTTGGCTTCCCTTGGAAGAGTCATTCGCTTTATGGCGCAGATCTTTGTACTCAGTGAGTAAAGGGACTTCCCTTTCAGGGAGGTGGTAAATGGATCAGAGGTGGATCATTATATAGGATAAAGTTGTCAACCCATGGGACTTTAGACGTCATCCCAGATTTCTGAGTGGGGTTCAATAACAGCTATAGTTTTCTCAATGCTAAGATTTAAAAATAAAAAAGCTTTATAGTTAAAACTGATGGAGAACTCTGTACCTTTTTGCCCTTTTCCAAGTTGATTATAATAAAATTGTGTGATAGGGTACTGGGAAGGTTGTCAAAAGATAAAGATTTTGAATCTTTGTTCCAGTGAGTTTGTTCCAAATGTACTATTTGTGACATTCAGAGTACTTTAAATTCAACTTTATCTTTTAAAGCTTCATCAGATTACTCTTTGTGGAAGCCCATATCAAAAAAACCGCAGTCAAAGCTTCCTTTGAAGAAGAAACAGCAGGAGATAAATTCTCCTGCTGCTATGACACCTTCTCATGAAGATGGGGTATACTACCCTGCAATATACAAGTATGACATTCCACACTATTGAGATTGGCAGAGAATGAGAGATTTGGCGGTACAACATGTTATTTAGTAAAACTATGGTACAAGTCTGTAAATTATGGACTTCTGACTTTTTTGTCATTGTGCCCTATAAATACTGGTGATTCCTAGAGTGCACGCTTGTTACCAGGGGGATTAGCACGGCCAATGGGCGTGTCCTCAATATAATAGTGGCTTATGGGCGTTGGTACTTGTTAAACAGAATTCTATCTTTCCATATGGTACGTTTATTGGCTTAGTTAATAGCCAAATTGAAGTGATTAATAGCATTTAAGTGTTAGTAACAAGAGAAAGACAAACTATACTCAAGTATATAATTCTTGAATAAACAAATGCTTTGTCAGGTCAAAGGCTTAATGTCATAATTAATTTAAGTTGTTTAGTATTAAAAAATATCAAATAATAATGGTAGTATACAAACAAACATACTTAGGATCATAGCCTCAACAACCACTATCTGAAAAGCTAGGTAAAAATCTACCTAAATAAGATTAGCCCTTATCTTTCCTAGCACAATAAAAAGGTCCAGGAAAATTTTCCTAATAAACTAACTTTTACACTTCTAACTTATTTTTAGCTCTTTATAAAAATAATTTTCTTGAACCTTCTTAACTGAATTGTAGTAAGTGCTTTATTAACAATCATGTCTCAGAACATATCGTTTCTATCTAGCCAAGTTATCAATTCTACTCTCATTTGGAACCTCTGGCCTCTATTCAGCCAAGCTCCATTTATTAAACGTTAATGTCCAGGCTAGCAAGCTTTGAAGGACCTGCCTTCAAAAAACCTGCCCCCACAAGTCTAAAAACAGGTGCTTTCTGCCAGGTCCCTTCCAAGCTGCACACAAGCATAATATGCTCATTTTGGACATACATTTTATTTCTAAAAATAGATCAACTTTACAAAGTGTCTCCTTATGTGATTAAGACAATTTTAAGCTTTCTAATAAACAAGCTAAAACTAATGAGTATGTTGTACTCAATACAAAAGTTTTATTCAAAGTGCTCCTTATTGATATGAATAAATCATTATTTAAAAAACCTGTGGAATCAAACGGGCCCATTGAGCTGTTTTTTATAAACAGCTTAATCTCGTCAGGGACTGTGCAAAATAATTCATGAGAGTTTAGCATAATTGAAGGTTCAACTACTGAATTTGATCATTTTACAGAAAACAATATTATATGACCTGGTAAGTTATTAAAAATTCCAAAGACAATAACCTGAGATTGTAGCAGCTCAAGGATAAGCATTATAATATTAAACTATGACTGAAGAAACTAGACTAGTTTGATTAAACTTGGACTTGTTGAATCCAGCTGTTGAGATTTTCGCCCATATTCCCAGCCATCTAGATTATCAGGTTCGTTAAGGGATAATATCCTATACCAAAGTGAATTGGATATCAGTTGACCCTGATTTTGGGGTAACAATATACTGGGGATTTAGATAATTCGCCTGGTTAATATCTGTCTGGGATTAATCTAGGTGAATGCTTAAGATCACTTTGGGCAGAGTTGCCAATGAAATGAGGGTATTGGATAGTTGATTGATGACTAACTATCAGGTGTATCAATTGGGATTGGTTGGGGTTCATCATTAACTAGATGGAATTTTAAGGATCAAGTTGTGAGGCGAGTGATTCCATCTGCAACTAGCAAAGTGATCAGTTGGTTTGCGACCTGCCTTAATGGGTAACAAGTTCCATCACCTAAGCAGGTCGCTTGCCAAATATGATTTGTTTGCTTGGATTGAGAGGAAAACTTTAGGGACTTGTTTTCTGACTCTTTCCATTTTAGGTCTCAAGGTTGTCCAACAACGGAATTCTAGCTAGGATGGGGAAGCCCATTGTTGATGCAATGATGAAGGGTAATACCATGGCATTGGCTGTCATTTCATCAATAAGGTGCCAACCATAGGTTGGGTTCCAAATTATTACTATAAATTTCCCTAAGGATTCACTAATGAAGTATACTTAGACAGAAAACACTAATTATCAGATTATTATTAAGATATACTTTACCATAATCCATTTCAAGTTCTAATCCTTCTTAAGGAAAAGATTTCTTTGTGCTTTAATTGGGAGACTCTATAGGATAAAGAGTAAGGATTGAGGATCCAGAGAAAAGAAGCTGAGCTGAGATGGGAATTGCTGATGACTTTTTGTCACCAGAGAGAAGCTGTAAACGAGGATCTGAGCATGGATCAAGTTAGGTGGCATACGGGAACAAATCCTATTGAGGACATCTTAAGTATTTCAAGGAGGAATACTGGTCAAGCGTTGGACCTAACCCTAGTGATCTATTCAACTATGGATAATAGTCCTCATACTATAATCAATTGATAATATATTATTATCAGACAACTTAGAGAATTGCACAACACCAAACCTGTTCAGCTATAAATTTAGGGGCTTTCATTCATGAACAATCAATGAAACCCTTAAATTTTAACATTTGGTGCTCACTACGGGGTGTAGTTGAGTGGTTATATTAGGACACAATGTTGTACAAGGACAAATTAAGAAAACTTTGGACAGAGCTGGCAACCTTCAACAGAACGCCTTAAGTTCTGCAGATCATCAAGAATTTGCTGCTTTAGAGGAGAGAGTTACTGAGATCAAGTAAGGGGTCAAAAATATCACTAGTTTCAGCAATAAGTTACTTGGAAAAGTAATGTCAATGAAGAAATAGGAAGGAATATTTATTTTAATAAGTCTTATTCTTGAAAACAGAATGTGAAGCAGATCACAAACAATTATGAGCATTCAGCGCAGATATAGAGTGGCTAATTAAGCAAGTCGAAGGGCTGAAGACTCACAATTGTGAATGTGAGCCATATGCAGTGACCAATGCTAAAGAAAGAACTCCATGGACTTTAGTTGGAAAGAAGACTACACTATGAAATATGTCGCCTGCTTTCACACCCATTTTGGAGATAATTCCCAAAATTAATCCTCAATTTAGTTGAATAGCCAAACCAAGAGTGGTGTATAGAGAAACTTTTGAGGAATTTAAAGCAGCACCAAAATTACCTACTTTCCATCAGGATAACGCTTCTGCGTTTTTCTGATTGTTTAACATGACAATGTATAGATATGGCAATCATCAAAAGGCTTTGACGGAGATGAATGCCTGGATACTGATTGTCAGAACCTAGTGTTGTCCCATCTAGAGGGGGACAGCTGGTCATACTCAGAGGCCAAGGCTGCCATTATGAAGGAATTTGGAAGTCCTACATGCATGTCAAAGTGCAAGAAAAATTCATGAGAATTCAATTTCAGAAGGATGAACCCTTAGCAAGTTTTGCTAATCATTTCTACCAAGAATCGCAAATTTTGGATGGAGCGAAAGTGCTGGATGATTTTGATGCATGGATTGCACTGCAAGCGGCCCTTTGGCCCTATCAAAATTTGCATTGAATGATGTCTTCCATGTTTGTAATGGAGATTACCACCTCTCAGATGATGGATCATTTGAAAGTATTGGGACCTACCTTTGAGGCTCCAAATAGAAGTTTCAAATCAAATTCAGTATGAAATACAAATCCCACAAATGAGACTGAGGGTGCTAAGGAGTTCACTAACTGAACCATGCCAAGAAATAAGCCCAAAGAGTTTAAGCGGATTAATAAGGAAAAAGTCAGTTACCAGTGCAGAGGAAAAGGACATTTCGCGGTGCACTGCAAGAAATCTAAAGAACAAATAAATATGGTCCAAGTGAAAGATTTTAAACCCACACAGGAGTCAAGAAAAGGGCCCACAGCCTAGATGTGGAACAGGCTAGAGCTGAAGAAAAACCTGTTCCTCCCGATAATATGCATAGAGAGATTGACATTAATGATCTGTTTGGTGACGATGATGTACAGGATCAGCTATATCAAGTGGTCAATTTAGATGCGAATGCAGTAACAAGATCTGGAGTGAAGGGGATTGACCCCAAAATAATTAAGGAAGATGCTCAGCTATATGCGTGACAACTGGTGGACAAGATTCAAGCCATAGTAATCCAGAAGAATTGACCAAAATCAAATTAGATAAGGTAAACCTGTCAATCCCCTTGGCGTGATCAAGGAATTGTTTCAGATCTATCAGCACAAGTAGTTCACACCATCAATTTAGCTAATAATGCTGCTATACACTCAGCAAATACTATTTTACAATACTTCAAGTGTAAATAAATATATATACTAAATAATTGAGTGTAGATGAGGGCAATGGTTGACAGTGGAGCGCCCATCAACATTGTTTCAACCAAGCTGGTGAAGAGGATGAAGATCTCACCCAATTTAGAACACAAACAAAATATGGGACATCCAGGCCAAATACCACCATCACCTGTGGAGCATATAGCGCTCTACTTTTTTGATTTAATCCTTAGTGGTATCCAATCCAGCAATAGTTTTGGCCAAGAAAAACCATGATATTCTGATTGTGATGGAGTTTCTACAAAAATATGGAGTTAGATGTAACTTTGAGGATAATACATTGTCCATATTTGGCCAGACGTTACCAATGGTTTATCAGAAAGATGGGGAAGCTCCACTGACTAGGAGAAATATCTTCATCAACTTAATCTACTATGATGTCATTGTCCCAATTCAATACCAACAGTTGGCTGGAAGCGACAAGAAATGCTGACAGAAATCCTAGAAAATCAGAGAATTCTACTGAGGATTAAGGGTTCAAGGACCATACCACTGGGATCACAGATAATTATTGACATCGGGTTGACATTGGAGATACTGGAGCTGCTGTATGGGGAAGTTAGGAGCCACTGGAAGAAGTCCAGAGTAGAGCCTTGGGTGGCTCCTGGAATAATTATGCCAGGCCATGGAGAAATTCGAGTTCTCCTGGCAAATTTGAGTGAAAAACTGATGAATATTGAGAAAAAGATCAACGTATTTTTTTATCTAATCCTGATGGCTGAATTGAAGAAATTCCATAAAATTGGGACCCTCAATGAAATGGGATTACTGGCAGGGTAACTGAAAGTATCAATTTATTGGTCAATCAAGAACAACTCGCTGATCTGACGAACAGAAAGAAGGAGGGGGTGCTCAAATTAAGTGACAAATTTTGGGAAGTATATGACGATGTTGACCACAATTTGGGATATGTGAGGGATGTAATCCGCAAGGTCACTACTGGAAAAAATTTGCCAATAAGAATGAGACCAATTTGATGGTCAAAGGCGGCCAAAGCGGTAGTAGAGGAAGAAATCAGCAAACTTTTTAATCATGGACTTCTAGTTCCGTTGTTGAGTCCCTGGGTGAGCCCTATCCTTATTGTGAAGAAGAAGGGTGGCTCTAATTGGGTGGTGATTGATTATCAGAAGCTGAACAAGATTATGAAGAAGGATTTGTACCCGCTACCAAGAATTGACAATGTGCTAGATTAATTGGGAGAAGCGAAGTAATTCTCCACAATAAATCTAATATTGTGATATTGGCAAATTGATTTGCCAAGAGAAGGCCAAGAGAATTCAAAATTATCACCGCGCAGGGGCTTTATCAACCAACAAGGATACCGCAGGGTCTATGCGATGAATCTGCGACGTTCCAGAGGGCCATGGACGCTATCTTGAATGACTTAAAGTTATCATGCATCCTGGTGTACTTGGACGATATAAATGTGTTTAATAGGAAGTTAACTGACCATTTACACCACTTGGAGGAAGTTTTTAAGCGACTATCCATGGCCAACCTGAAGATTAAGCCAAGGAAGTAACAATTATTCAAGAAAGAGGTAGAATATCTAGGATTTGTAATCAACTCTAGTGGACTGCAGCTGCAAGCCCCAGAAAATCGAAGCCATATAGCGAATGGCTGTACCAAAGAGTGTCTGAGATATCCAAGTGTCTTGGAATGGTTGAATACTATAGAAGATTCATTCAGGATTTTGCAAGAATCACTGAGCCCATCATCCATTTGGTGAAGGATCCAAAAAAGGTTTTGTTTGGAGGGAAGAGGTCCGAAGTTCTTTCAATGAGTTATTTCAGTATTTAATAGTTTCTCCAATTTTGAAATATCCAAATTTTGATCAAGAATTTATAATTAAAACTGATGCTTTCTTTAACGGTGATTGGTGCTGTACTGAGCCAGGTAGATGAACTTGGGGATAAACATCCAGTAGCATATGTGATCCAGACACTCTCAGCCACTGAGAGGAATTACACCATGACTGAGCGTGAATGCTTTGTGGTAATTTGCACTTGTAAAGAGTTTTGGGTGTATATCCATGTAATGCACTTCAAAGTGGTGATAGACCATTCTTCTTTGCATTGGCTACACAACTTAAGAGAACTAGAAGGATGACTGACCCAATGAACACTAATGCTACAGGCTTACAATTATGAGATAGTCCACTGAGCTGGAGCTTCTTATCCAAATGTAGATGGCTTATTGCGGTTACCAATGGTCCAGGTGGTATACCATCAAGTGGATGAGCTATTCCAGAGAAAGGCCAACGGAGAAATTGAGAATAAGTCCTGAGAAATAAAAGGTGCGCTTCAAAAAGCAATGGAAAACACCTGTGAGTCTTGGGGAACGTCCTTTAGCTCTCAATTAGGTCATCTTCCCATTCCCAAATAAAAAGACACTGAAGAGGATGGCGGTACCTCTCATCACTCAAGGTGACCTCGCTCACATAGTAGATGAGCGATGGGTAACAGCTCGTCCACTTCAGATCCCACCCCCAATACCCACACTTACCTCAGCAGAACTGTTGTAGGAATTAGTGAAATCTGTGCTGAGATTACTGAATTGAAATCAATTGGATCTAATTTGGCCGCCAATCTGACTGATGCCTAAAATTCAAATGGCTGTAAAAGCATGAAGAATGAGATATTGGCCAGATCGCCCAACGGTTCCAATTCAATCTCCAGACCAGTTGAACAAATATTGGGTGCTATCAATGAGGGTTCAAAGCCCTCATATAGTAATTTGGGCGTTGCGCCCAATGTGCTGCTATTGACTGAACGAACGGTTAAATGACTGAGTGCGGGCGGGTTGGCTGTCCTGAACCCATTCCCAACCAAATGAACCCATCCCTATAAGGGATGGCCTTGGGGGATTCCCATCACCTGTCAGGCCAAATGCCGTTGTGCTAATCATCAGAAATGTAGTTGAGCCCTGGCTTGGACGTTTGAGGTCGAACCAACAGAGACTCAGCCCACCACCAAATTTTGCAATGTCGGTTCCCAAAGAATAAACCCCCCCATTTCTGAACAATTCGCCGTTTAGGCTGAATTTTTGGGTCCTGACCCCATCCTGTCACTACTCAATTGACCACTAGTTAATCAGTTGCATGGCACTGAGAAAATTGTTGGTTGACTTTCTTACTTTCCTTTCCAAATAAATTTTTGCTAAAAAAATCAAATTTTCTTTATTTTCCGTTTTGACTGCATCCCAGATGGCATTTCCCTGGTGGTCCATCGCCCCGCACTCTGGGTGGGCTTTACCAATCCTTTTGGTCACCATGGCTCCCTCTATTGCCAATTGGGCCCAGCGAGTCTGACACTTTTGGTTTTACAACCCCGCTATTATGAATTTCTGACAATGATACATGGGGATCTTATGGCCTTATGTACAACAATGGAAAAAGAGAGTCCATCTCCCCATCACCCCAATGAGTTGGCCTCTCAAGCCAAGAATCTCGTCGAGACTATCCCGTTAATCCCACCTCATGCAGTTAGAACCACTGAGTTGGGAATGGGCTCAGTGTGGTTTGTCGTTGGGATACTCCTTACCCTGTTGTTACACCACCACTTCATGGTATCACATTTTCTGGCTCCATATCAAGTCATACAGTCGGCAATGCCTCTGGCATTCTGGCTTGCCTTTTGGGTGTTCACGCATCCCAACTGGCAGGCCGGTCTAAACTTCTGCTGTCTTCATGACAACACTAAGACCATGGATGGACAAGTTTTCAAGACTATTCATGGAAGTGATTACTATTCCCAAAGCTTGTAGAATGAGCGGCTATTGTTCAAGATGCTCATAAGGTTATTGGGCATGGAGGCCTGAGGAAGATAACTGATCATATTTGCCAGTATTATTAAAAGGAGCCCATCAACTATGATGTAGCAGACTATCTGGCTTGTTGTATGGAGTGCCAGTTACACAAGATGCACAAGAACATGACTGGATACTAACTGGTCTGCATTGGTATCGCTTGGCATATGGTGTCCATCAACATGATGGAACCACTAACTATGAGTACTGGGGGCATCAAATACATCATAGTTGCAATTGAACATCTGACAAGATGGGTTGAGACAAAGACCCTGGCAAAAGTAGATGCTACAAGCACTGCGAAGTTTATCCTAGATCAAGTAGTATACCAACATGGATACCTGCAGGTCTTGCTGAGTGATAATAGAACAAATTTCACACCTCATGTGTTACTGCGATTAAATGAAATAATGGGGATCAAAGGAGTCGTGTATGTACCATACCAGCTGGAGACAAATGGGCTGGTAGAACGGGTCAATGGGACGCTGGCAACAATGCTGAGGAAGCTGGTCGCAGGGAGAACTTCCACGTGGGGAACACTCCTGAGTTTGGTGACATTCGCCTACAATATAAGTCATCATATGGTGTTGGGAAAAATGCCGTTTGAGCTGCTACACAGAAGGAAGTCCGCGTTTCCACCAATCTTATATTTGGTGGTGGAATCAACATTGGGATTAGTGCCAAGCAGCACCTGAGATGATTGACGAATATCCTGATCAAAAAATGCAATTTCAAGCATTTGATACAACTTTAAAGAAAAGGATTCAAGTAAAATTGATGGATGATGTCAGGTTATGGGAGCAACTCCAACTTATGCCCATAATTAGTCAGGGCCCCAAAGCCCCCAGCGAGCTAATTGGCCATTAAGGCCCTAAGTAAACTAAAAGGGAAAAAGATAGGCAAGAAATGGTATTTTATTGAAGTGATCCTCAAGGTATCTATAAGACCTTGATGGGTCAGGAAAGGAAATTCTCAACATTGATTGCCAAATATGATTGGAATAAATAAATAATACAAGGGGAATGGGCGCATCCTTGGCATAAGTTGTCAGTGGTTCCAAAATGATTAATTGAGTGGGGTTCTGCTTCAGACAGTAATTCCTGAAACCCAATTGTTTGATCAACATCCTCAGCATTAGTTGCTGTGTCAAATTTACTATTAATCATTATTAAATTAATTATCAGGGTCAATCCCTGATACTTCTATTGGGCTTACCCCAAGTTAATGGGGAGCCCAATATGGCATCCGCTCATAGGTGGTCATGACCCCTAGTCAGGGCTTCCCCCAATAAAGGGAGATCCCTGACATAACCCCCTCCTAGCCTCAGCTAGGGGTCAGAGCTTAGGTGGTGGCACCAGATCTGGGCGGCAGGGTGGAATGGACCAAGGTATCCAGCATGGTCACAATGGTGGGATCTGGAAAGGGTCATTGGGAAGTGGCCTTGACATCAGTGTAAGAGCTGGCATCAACGCTGGGGCCAGCATCAGGATCAGCACCCAGACTTGACACTGAGCCTAGCATTGGCGTGGGGGCTGGCATTGTGATTGACACCTGGAATCAGGGCTGGGGCTGGCATTGAGAGGAGGTACCAGCATCTGCACTGTGTCCAGCATCAGCATAAGAGCTAGCATTGGGGATGAACCCCAGTAACCTGGGCTTGGCCGCCCAGGCTAGTTTTGGGGGCATTAGCCCCTCTCATCCTGGCTTGCCCTCTTGGGTCAGGGGCCAGGGCATCCTGGGCTTGTCTGCTTAGTATCAGAATTAGATCAGCTGGGGGGCCTCCCTAACTGACCCTACCACTTCCAAACTGGCTTGCCCTCTGTGGGGCAGGGGCCAGGGTCTATAGCTTGCCCTCTTGGGAAGGGGCCAGGCCAGGTTGTACCTCCTGGGTTGTTTAGGCCCAGGGTATATGCCTTGTGCCAATGGCCCTCAGCTGTGACCACCCCTCCTCTTTTCCCTAAATTAGTTCTAGCAGGGAACTCACGGGCACCTGAAAGGGAACACCAGTTGTCAGGCCATGGGGAGCAACTTCAACCCGTGCCATAGATAGTCAGGGCCCTGAAGCCCCCAGCGAGTTAATTGGCCATTGAGGCCCTAAGTAAACTAAAAGGGAAAAGAGTTAGGAAAGAAACGGTATTTTACTAAATTGATCCTTAAGGTATAAATAAGACCTTAGTGGATCAGGAAAGGAAATTCTCAGCGTTGATTGCCAAATATGATTGGAATAAATATTTGATACAAGGGGAATTGGAAAATTCTTGGAAAAAGTTGCCAGTGCGCCCAAAAGGGTTAATTGTTTTGGGTTCTGAATCAGACAGTAATTCCTGAAACCCAATTGTTTGATCAACATCCTCAGCATTAGTTGCTGTGTCAAATTTACTATTTTTTATTATTAAATTAATTATCAGGGTTGATCACTGATACTTTGGATCAGGCTTACCCCAAGTTAATGGGGAGCCCAATATGGCATCCGCTCATAGGCAGGTCACAACCCCTAGTTGGGGCCTCTCCCAATAAAGGGAGAATCCTGACAGATGTTAAGAACTGACCAGCTTTATCAGAATACTGAATAGGTGAAAGAGTTGCTTATTGCGATACACATAATTCTGAGAGAAACAAGCTGAATGCATTGTAGTCAGGTCCATTCAAGTTTATTGCAAAGATGGCGACAGACACATATTCTATCAAGGACCTCTTGGATGGAAGAATAGTAAATCAAGTCCAAGATAAGTACTTAAAGCGCTGGATCAATGAAAAAATAATGAAAAAAGAGTTCCCAAAGGACCGCTGAATCAATAAAATGGTTATGGCTTGATGATTTGGTCAAGTCCAAAAAAGGACTGCTGAACCAAACTAGATGGTTAAATCTTAAAAAATGAGACCTCTGAATCATAGAAAACTGGTAGGTCTATATTCCTAGGAACCAGTTTAAGGGATTAAAATAGAAATTATCAACCGCAGAACTAAGAAAAGTTCAAGTATAACAGAAAAAAGAATAAGAAAATAAAAAATATTGATAAAAATATAGTGAAAAAATAGATGATTAAAAGAATACATAAGAAATAAAACATATTTTTATAATTTTTATTTTTTTATTGGTTATCCTCGACTCAGGGATGATTCCGCCTATGTTACCTCTTGGGAAGGAGGATGGATCGCAGTAGGAGTAAAAAAATTGTTAAAATCTATGTGATATTGGATGTTAGTGAGGGCTAGACCTACTTGAAACCAATTTCATTGAGTGGATGCTGATCCCTGTGAGATAGTGACTAGGGGAAGAGAGATGGAGATGTTGGAACATAACAAATGCAATAATCCAGATCAGGGAGGGAAGCAACAGAATAAGATGAGGCAGTCAGTGAATAACTCTGAGTAATCCCAATATGGCACTGGAGCCAGAGATTGGTGTTGAGCACTTGCTGACAGGATTCATCAAGAACATTGAACATATGTGCTGGCATTAAACAAGGGAAACTAGGTGGGTGTTGTCAAATCATGCCCCTATTAAAGCCATCAGTGGAAGATATTATAGGATGTGCCAGAAACAAGATAATCATGCAGGGAGCAAATGGCATCCTGCATATGACAACTATGAGATTCTTGGAAGTAAAAGCAGAATGAGCGATGAAGCCAGGGGAGGCTGGAAGCTTTGTGGCCCAACTTCAAAGAACTTGGCCAGCAAAGCAAAGAGCATAGGCTGCAACAGCTCAATCTAGAATGTCTTTGAGATTGGAGGGGTTCAGAGCTATGGATAGAGCCTCAGTTAATCAGGTCCTCAATTGTGCATAGGGAGTTCAAAATGTTCAATGTTTCAGATGGCTAGTTCAGTTGATAGAACAGTTGGCTTGTAATACTGGCCAAGTTGGAAAAGAAAACCAGACGCAAGTCCAATCCAGTGAGGAACAATAAATAAAGAGCAGAGGGCATTGCTTCAGGAGGCTCAATGAAGATAGTAGAATAATCTGTGAATGGAGCCAAATCCAGGAGAGTTTTGAAATCTAATTCAAGAATTTATGACAGAGGAAGGATTGGTAATGAGTCGCTCAAGGCATTTGCTAAACTGGTTTTGTCAGGGTTGGATACTGTTTCTGGTAATTTCACAGAAGGACTGGCCACGGGTACTTGACTGGGGCTAAGAGTCCTGGGAGGACCATAAAAGAGGTTCCAGTGAGCAGATCAACTCATCAGCTGGTAGAGCAAAAGGTCTTTATCAGAAATGCTATCAAGCAGTTGATGGTATCAAAACTCCAAAATTAGCATATGAGATGGACAAGAGGGGGTTGTTGGACTTATATGATAGTCAACTTTATGCCTCTGGAATCCGTTAAGCTCTAATTTCTGATAAATTAATATCAAAATTAATGGGATAAGCTCTCCAGAGAAGAATTAAGGATGATATGAGCCAAGAGATTATTATGAGAAAATAACAAGTGTGAATCTAAATGAGCATTCTTAATTGCACTGTGAAACAAACATTGATGGCCAGAATCTCCTGTCAAGGACGAGGAGAAAAATCAGGAATAAAGGACGCTGGATCAAAAATCCTGAATATGACAGTAGGTCATATTCCCTGATGGGGGAAAACTGGATCCCGGGATTAATATCATCATGAGTAAATTGATCATCCTAGCATGATAGAAGGTCATTGGAACCATGGTCTGAGTAGGCAGTAGTGATGAGGAAGAGGAAGAGAGTCACATGCTGAAGGTCGTCCTGAGAAGCGTTGAGTACCAATTGATCATATTCCACTTGAACTAAAGAAGTATTTGACCTAGAGTCTGAAGCGGTATTATCCTGTCCCAATCCTTTTCTCGCTGGAAATCTAGGCAAGAGGGGGATGAGTTGTGAATTTGCCCATATTCCTAGCCATCTAGATCACCAGGGGTTGCTGAGGGGACAGTTCCCTATAGTGAAGTGAATCAGATATTGGTTGACCCTGATTTTTTGTTACAATGTTTGAGGGATTTTAGGTAAATCGCCTGGTTCAGATCTGTTGGGGATAATATGGATGAATGCTTAAGATCTCTTCAGGCAGAGTTGCCAATGAAATGGGGCATCTGATAGTTAGTTGATAATTGACTATCAGGTGTACCAATTGGGATTAAGTGGAGTTTATCACCAACTGATTGGGAATTTAAGGATCAAGTTGCGAGGTGAGTGATGCCACCTGCAGCTAGAAAATTTACAAATTGTCTTGCAACCTGCCTTAATGGGTAACAAGTACCATTACCTAAGCATGTCACTTGCCAAATATGGATGGTTGCAGGGATTGAGAAGAAACCTTTAGGGACACGTTTTCTGACTCTTTCCGTTTTTAGGTCTCAAGGATGTCCAACAATGGAATTTAGCCAGGTTGGGGAAGAACGTTGCTGCTGCGATGATGAAGGGTAATTCAATGGCAACGGCTGCCATTTCATCAATGAGGTGAAAACTTAGGGTTGGGTGCCATATTTCCCACTATAAATTCCACTAAGAATTCACTCAATAAAGAAAAGGAGTGATTACCAGAATTCGTTACTATTTCTATTCTTCTTCAAGGAAATTATTGCTGTGTGCTTTAATTGGGAGACTCTTTAGGATAAAGAGTAAGGATCTAAGCGTGGATCCAGAGAAGAGAAGCTATACTAAGACAAGAATTTCTGCTACTGTGTGTCACCAGAGAGAAGCCATAAACGAGGATCTGAGCGTGGATCAAGTTAGGCAGTACATGTGAATTAATACCTATTAAGGACATCTTAAGTATTTCAAGGAGAAATACTGGTCAAGCGTTGAACCTAACACTAGTGATCTATTCAACTATGGATAATAGTCTTCATGCTATTATCAATCAACTATATATTATTATCAGACAACGCAGAAGCTTTCTCAACACCAGACCTGTGCAGTTATAAACTTAGAGGTTATTAGTCATAAACAATCAACAAAGCTCTTAAATTCTAGCACCAGAAAACTGGTGCCATTGCTAAAGTTAAATCTGAAGACCAACAAAAGCCCAACAAGTCATTTGGAGAAACTGAGCTAAAAGCCTCCATAGATGAAGTGCTTACATCTGTCGCTTCTGGTCAAAAGGATAATGCTTCAATTAATTAAACTGATTTAGACTCCTCCGTTTATTAAAACCAAAAATGTATAATATGATTGAAGCGTCAACCAACTCATCTCATATTGATTATTATAAAACTGAGAAAGGTAGCTCTATTTATAGATCAATTTCCTGAATTAAGGTTTTCTAACTTTTCTCTCTCGTTGCAATCAATTTTACAACTTATTCAAGTCAAGTCTGATTCTAGTTTGATAATCTCACAGAGGAGATTAGTCTGCGCCCATGTCAGGGAGCAGTTGGGCAAGTAAGGCAAGAGGAGCAGGTGGTAGGCCCGCGGCCTCAAATGTTCAAAAACGCCCTGGAGAAACTGGCGGAATAGAAAAAAATAAAAAACTAGCGGTCACTATTTCCCCAGAAATCCTCACATGGCAAGTTCGATGCAACCAGTAAATCAACACAATGCACTCCCAACCACTCTCATCGGTGGAATATGGAGTCTGTGTGTTTCTGGACATCCAACAAACAGCTTTATGGGAAAAATTTTATGGGGATGTGCACACTTTTTTCCCAACCATGGTGTATGTCGCACCTCACTGCATGTCATGCGGTTGGTTGGACCTTGGTTTTGAAAGCAAGGAGGCAGCAGAAAAAGCTTCTGCGGTGCATGTAGTGATCGACCTATCTGAAGGGCAAAGGGTCATCAAAATCAAATGCACCAGATGGACAAAATCCAGCCAAATTTTCCTCACGTTTGACTTTTTGCCTACTACAGTCAAACGTGCCATTTTGGAGCAGCACCTGAAAGATGGTCTCACTGTATATGGCAAAATACAATATTTTGAGATGCAATGCTTTACGCTGATGCTTCACCTGTGCACCAGCAAAGCCATTGCAGTTCTGACACCAACTGAGGAGATAGTGAAGGACCTAACCCAGATCCCGCACTCCACATATATCAATATTGAAGGGCATACCACCCACCCTTTCTGGGTAACCGTGGACAGCGCACCCCCCATCTTCACCCACTGTGACACATTTGGCCATAAGGCACACGCATGTCCCACCAAGGAGGGCATCACATTCCAAGAGCACCCCTCGGCAGCCATGGCCAGTGGAGAGGCGCACTACGAACCAACCACAAGCACCAAAGAGGCTTTCCTGTGGGGAGCACAAGGTTGCTACCTACTAGTAAAGCCTATCTCCCCTCAAGAGTGAAAGAAGGCCAAACAGGCCCGCAGGGCCACAGACAAGGAAGGGGCCAAAGTCACCTCCACTATCCCACACTCCCAACGCCAGGAGGATATCAAAACCTTTGCAACAGAAGCAACTCAGGAATCCATCAATCAATCAGATTCAGAAGCCCATGCCAATTGGGCCAACCAATCTGAGGATCTGATGGGTGAATTAATCACACCCAACCTTTGCAACCAAGCTCCAGTTGAAACTGACTTGGTTTCCAACCTACCTGAAAATTTTTTTTGACCTGAATGTTGGTGCACCGAACTCATCCATACTGCAAAAAATTCGCTCAACGTCAGGGAAACAAAAGTGAAGGCAAAAGCCAATGCGAACCTTTCTGCTAAAGTTAAAAAAACCACCAATAGTGTTGCTGCAAACACCCGCGCTGCTGTGAATGCCTATGGGGATCTAGAGGAGGCTAGTGGGCCCATGTGACCACCCCCTCGCACCTAAGGTGTGATGGGGGAAACCTTCACTTTAGGGACGTTGAATATCGCCGGACTCAAAGCCTCACTGTCCCAGGCTACAAAACTGAGTTTTTTACAAAAAATTTACCTGTGGATATCCTGGCCATCCAGGAGTCCCACTGCCCGTGAGGTTCCAAGGATGCTTGGAAAACCATGCTCCCTCCCTTCCCTATCCTTCTGGTCAGAGCACTGTGGGGCGCTAGTTTGGAAAAACAATTTTTTTTAAATTTAATCGTTGGAATCCTTCCTCAATGGCTGAGTCCTTTTGTCACTTTCTCGTGGGCTGACATGGCACACGCTATCATCAACATCTATGCCCCATCCTGTGCACAAGAGCGTCAGGAATTTTTCTCGTTGGTCAAATCCCTTCCATTACCCCTGACCCTTTCATAGTCAGCAACATGAACTGTTAGCTAAACTTACCCACAGACCGTTGGCCCTCCTCCTCCCACGCCCCCAGGGTCATGTAGAACTTTGCGTTCTAAAGGCCACCCTTGGGCTAATAGATGCGCTGCCATGGCAAGCCCCACTTCTCAAAAACATGATGTACCCCCACGTCCACAACGGCCAATTAAGGTCCATGACCCGCATCAACCTTATCCTCACGCCAAAAAAATTTAATCTCACATATCCCACTTCCAAACAACAAAAATTGAATTCTCTGACCACTGGCTGGTCTCGATAACCTACCACTTACCTGTCACAGTGGCTAAGGCCCCACATTGGTGCAAACTCCGCCCTCTTGAACTTGCGTCGCCAGGATTTTCCACTTGGGTGGAATCAGCAACTTTGGCAAAAGATTTTGTTACACCATTTTGCCGGACCCAATTTCCACATGGTCAGCTTTCAAAAAGGATATCATCCGCCACTCTTGCCACCTCTCCTCCCGATGCTCATGAGCTACATCAGCCGTCATTTTGCGCGCTCTGGCAGAGTTGGCACACCTGGAATCCAACATCCTAGCCACAGGCTACAGCCCTTCATGGGGCCAGAAGTGGGCGGAGGCAGCCGCCCACCTCAACGCACTCAAAAGGCAACACAAACATTGGGTTTGTGTTCAGTACAGGGCCAAACGCATTACAGAGGGCAAAAAGTGCACCACATATTTTTTAAAAATTCTTCAAACCATGCCAGAGTGTGGCCTGCACACAGGTGTGGAGATTGGATGATTCCGTCACGGATATGCCAGCTGAAGTGGCAATCAAAATACAAAAGTATTACTCTGAGTTATACCAATCAAATCCAATTCAGCCAGCCGAAGTGGAGAAATTTTTTGACTGAACCCACATCCGCATCATTTCCCAATACCCAAAATTAATGAATTTTATTTACTTTGAATGAACTCTGGACAGCCGTCCGCGGTGCACCAAATTAGAATTGCCTAGGCCCAGATGGCATTCCATATGAATTCTACAAAAAGTACTTCAAATATATATCCCCACTGCTGCTTGCCTCCATTAGCCAGAGCCTTCTGGAAATGCGCCTCCTACCAGGAGGTCAAGAGGCCTTCACCGTCACACTCTTCAAGAAAGAGGACAAGCTAGACTTAGCCAACTGGCGCCCCATTACTTTAACTAACATGGATACAAAAATTTTAAAAAAAATCATGGCTAACCGGTTAGGGATTGTAGCATCTGCCACCATCTCCCCAGAACAATTTGGTTTCATACCAAGAAGGTCAATTTGGTACAACGTGCACTTGATGGCCAACGCGTGCCAGTCCAAATTCTCTGGGGCACTAGTATTCTTGGACCAACAGAAGGCATATGATAGAGTAAACTGGGAATACCTCAGGGCCTGCCTCCACCACTTCTACTTACCCCCTTGATTCATCAACTGGGTAATGCTACTCATGGAATCTGCAACAATGGCAGTGCGTGGCCCTGGCTTCCTAATGGAAGTAGTCCGCCCTCAAAGGGGCTTACGACAAGGGGACCCCCTTATCCCACTCTTATACAACTTCATCCTTGACCCACTACTGCGAAATGTGAATGCCCACCTCACTGGGGTCCATGTACCAGGCCAAGCCCCAGTCAAGATGATGGCATTTTCAGACAACTGTGTGGTTGGGGTGTCTAATAATAAAGACACACGCGCGCTTGAAGCTCTCATCCAGGAGTATTCCCGGGTAAGTAATGCTGCACTGAACGCTTCCAAAACCAAAATCATCCTCCTTGGTCGGTATCAAGCATGCTGGGCCCCAGCGACCAGTGCCCAGCCCAGCCCATCTGATCACGCACGTGCTCACCCTCCCTGCTCACCCCACACCGCCCCACTAGTGCTCCCCTTCGTGCCACGCCCTACCATAGGGCCTGCCCGCCATCTGGGTGTGTGGGTGGAGGCAAGCGGGTACACATCAGCAGTAATGGAAAGTCATATTCTAGACAACGTGATGAAGCGCATCGCCTCCCTCAGAGCCCACCCTACTTCCCTTACTAGCAGGGTTGTTTTAGCAAACTCTATGCTCCTCTACAAAGTCTGGTTTGGAGCCCACGCCATCCCCCTCTCCCCAGGCTTTTTCAAATTCATGTATGCCCTTCTGCAAGGATGGCTTTGGTCAGGCCGCCCACCACCAGTATGGCTAGAGGTCATGTTTGGCCCTCATCATCATATGTGACATGGGCCAGCTTGACTTCAAAGCCCATGCTGCCAAGATCCTGGGCACCTGGATTGCAGCTGTCACTGCCCCTACGCTCCCCTCCCAACACTGGTCCCGCGCAGCCCACTCCAACTTTTCCTGCACCTTGGGCCTTAACAATCCATTGAACCCTCACTCCTTGATGAAATACTTAGCTTCCCACCCATCGGCCACAGATCCTCACAGTACTAAAACCCACTACAAACGAATCCTCCTCTCCATGCGGAGCGCTGAGTGTAGAATTTATATAAGTGGACACACAGCCCAGAGAGGCCGCCCCTCTCCTCAGTTCACACAAGAGGTATAGGGGTTACTTATTTAAGATGGCGTGATCCCCACATGGCCCCATGTCCTATCCAGGGTGGACTACCTGGACATGATGGAGATCCCTTACTCCATTGAGAATCAGAAGGATATTTGGAAATACGCACACCATCATCTGTTGCAGCCTCAAATCTGTTCCCATGTGTGGCGCTGCCTGAGGCAGGTGTTATATACGGCTGAGCGCTCTAACGCTTTACATGCACCCTTGTCATGTGTGGCCAGTATGGAACGCTCTTCCACCACATGGAGAAGTGTCCTACCTCTAAAGTGATATGGCGCGAAGTTCAACGTATGATTGGCCAGGATCAAACACATCCCTTCAGTCTGTCAAGAGATATGTTTGCTTTATCAATGGCCTCCCCCCTTTCACCCTCCCTCCATACTCTGGTGGTTCCAATCGCCATGTGGACTATCCACACGATTGTCTTGGATGCCATCGCAGGCTCCACCCCCACCCTCTAAGAAACTGTCCACAGATTCTGGTCCCATTTGGTGGACCACTTCCAGGCATGGATTTTTGGGTACCTCCCACCGCGTCACCGTCAGCTGGTCTCCTCCTGGTTCCCAGTTTGGTTTTAAATCGGACCCTTTCCTCCACATGTGTTCAATAGTGGCTAAGGCCCCCTCACACGCTCCCTCCCCCTCCCCATAGTGGCGTTCCTGATGGCAACAAGAGATATCATCGCTTCTCTGGGGTGCCTTCCCTGTTACTAAGTTTTGTTTCTTTTGGGTCAAATTTGGAAGTGTCCGTCCCATGGTCAGCCTTCCTCACAATAAATTTAAATTTTAAATGAATTTAAACCTTTATTGCTCTGAAGTTGAACTTGGATTGGCTGAACAATTACTCTTCACATGATGCACTTTCCTCTCTGGGTCCCACAGTTGTATCAAAGATAGCCTTGACCCAGACAATCTAAATATATTTGCATTTTATGCGCATATCCCTACCAAGGCCATTAGAAAATTAAAATAGTTTTCTCAAACCAGCAAAAAAAGAGTTGTTGCAAGTGATTCACCTCCCCTTGACAATATCCTCAGTAGTTATGGGTTACTTGGCCAGTTAAGTTAAATACTCTTAAAACAAACTACATTCTCTTATCAATTTACTTTGTTTTAAAGATTTATCATTATTTACCTTTTTCTTATACTTTATGTTTCTTTACCAAAATCAAAGAAGTAATATCCTTTAAAATTTAAAATAGTCAAGCTGATTTTAGATCTTGCCGCATGACTGTTTTTATAAGATATTGCGTAGCTGCATTCAATGTCTTCTGTATTTACATATCTATCAGTTGAACACAGCGGCTAAAATAAATTCCCTTTGTTATTTTAACGATTATAACAGAGTTATCAACCAAAGCCTCCCAACTCAAGTTTACATTTATCTGTTAATTTAAAAAACTCAATATAAATGATAATGCTATTCTCATAGATAAAAAGTATAAAATGCCACATTACCCTAGAAATTATTTTATGCAGTATACCTTATCCCCAAAGGCAAATAGTTTTCCAAAACCAAGCCATAAACAAATGGCATAAAAACACTGTTTATCCTCATAATCTGCCCTTCAGTTCTAATGATGAGATGAGGCTTGTCATTACTGAATGGAATGATATAAACTGTTGGATAACTACCTCTTTAAGATCAAACTTGCAAAGGCAAACAAGATCAAAAATAATGATTATAAGATGATTTGCCACACCACTGCCCATACTAGTTCAGTCAAGAAATCTCCGTGCTTACTGGTCAAAATTTATACCAAATGCCTCAGGTTGTTATATCTAACTCAACGCTGGAATTTTGGGACTATGGAAAATTGTTCATCCTGGGCAACGCATTTGTCATCCCCAGTTGAGGCTTAGAGGGGCTCTGTTGGGGTTTGCCATAGTGTGGATAAAACTTTGACTTTGGGGTTTCCTAATTACTTACTATTTTAATTATCCCAATTTATATTGTCAGGCCACCCGTTGGAAATTCAACTACAATGACCAATTCTAATCAAGATCAAGGTTTATCATCTTAGTCTAATAAGATTATAAAAAATCCATCGGATATATCTAATTCTCTTTTAGACCAACGATTAACTCTTCAGAGTTATCAGTCTCATCCTCTTGAAGGGGCTAAGCCTTTTGAGGAGGTTAAGCATTCTGAAAGGGGAAATTGGTGTATCCCCCCATTAGTTGGGACCACCTAGTATAAAAAAGCATTCTGAAAGGGTTGATCCCACAATGCAAAGGTAGACTTCATCTAACAAAAATTATTTCAGATCAGACATTCAGCCATTTCAGATCCCTAACAGAAAATTTTTATATTATTTGAAGCATGAAGATCTTTAGAAAGAACTACTAAATCCTCCCCTATAAATATCTCTAAGTTCTAACTAATAAAGCACCACACATTTTGTCTCACATAATTCCTTTTATTTAACTAAGGTCAAATATCAATATTATGATTGGAATCCATTATTGCAGCGAAACTAATTCTTTTTTTGCCTTATTTTATCTCTTGCTAGTGCCAAAAAACTAATAATTTTGTAGCTTTTGTAGTGCCTGAATAAAAAAATATCTCACATGTTCCAATACCACCAGTCTTTTCACTAGTGGCACAAACCAGACCTAAAGGTGGTCCTTTAAAACTCACATATAGAATGAATGTTGGCTTAAATTTTGTTATAAAAAGACTTAACCTAACATCTAAAGGCTCAAAGGTCTGAAAGAATTTTATAATAAAGATAGATAAATACAAATAAAAAGTTATTTATTTATGAAATTAATGGTATTTTTTAAATAGTACCAGAAAAGAATTAAGACTAATGTAGATGAGGGGAATATTCCAGAAGATGAGAGATAGGCGCATACCACATGTGAGGTTTAGTTTAGAGTTAAGAATGTAGGAGGTGATGGAACAATCTAAATTCAGAGTTGCAGTAGATTAGGATTCATCATTGAAGGCTGGACTGAGATCAATAATGGTAACACAGTTAGGTGGTTTTCATTATCTGCCATTAGGAAACTAACAGATAGTAGGGTAAAATAGTTGGCATAAGGTCGTCAATGGGGTGAATAGAAGAATTAAACATTAATATACAATCTCAGGCTCAATTTTAAGATGTATTAAGTTGGTTTTGGCATTCTTCCCTAACTCATTAAGCAGTGGAGCCCTAATTGCGGTGATTTCTCTAGAATTTGTTAAGTAGAGAGCTTAGTATTAATGTGAGAAAAGATGCTCTGTGCTTAAAATATATTATATCTAAAGATTTTGGGCTTAGTATTAATATAAAATCAAGCAGTAGCTCTATAATATTTATTTTGGTCCTTAGACCTGATAATACATTGATTGATGGATATTTAATAAAAATTCATGACTTAGACCCAAAGTCTATTGATCAATAATTATATCAGTAAAGAAAGGTAAGTTAAAGTTAATGTAAATATTAAATAAGTTAAAACCATAAGTTGAGTCTTCACATAAACTAGGGCAAAGCCTGACATATAATATATTATAGTATTTTAATCGATGTTTTGTTGGTTGAAAGTCCCAAAATCACTATTAATTTTTAATTTCATAACATTAAACAGTTTCAATTGATGTTAACTATCTTAAAAATGTACTCAGGATAAATTGCCTCTGTTAATCACTATCTATAAGCTATGGCAATTTCTCCTTACTTTGGCTTATACCATATATTTACTAGCACAACTATTATTACTAGGCATTTTGCATAATAAACTAACTTTTACGCTTCTACCTATTTTAAGATCTCTTTGCAAATTTCATTCTCTTGGACCTCTGATCTGACTAGCAGTTAAGTCTCTAAATAATAATACCCTCTTGGAATCTCTGGCCTCTGTTTAACCGAATTCCCAATTCTATTTTTGCTCAGAACCTCTGCCCTTATTTAGCTTAGTTTTATTTACTAAAAGTTTTCATTAAAGCTAGTAAGCTTCAAAAGAACTGCCTTCAGATGACCTTCCACCTTAGTTTGACAAGGTACTTAGAAAAATAGGGTATTTATTGGTATTGTTTTTGCTCCATGGACAACTTAAACTTGCGTGAAGTTTTCAAGATAATTTCCATGCATGATTTAAAGGTTGATTACATCATCAGACAACCAGATGTTAAGGTAAAATAAAATGAGGTTCAAATTTTATTATAGCCCTTGCTAACCCTTATATTATTTGAGATATTGGCAATAGGCTATAATAATAACTCAAATCTAAAGAGGATAAAATTTTTATGAAGTCTATATCTTTCCTTCTTGAGCTTCTCTGTTAAAAACAGCCCTTTAGTATATTAACTGGAGCAAATTTAACTCAAATGTTCCACTCACACCAATCATTCAGATACCTTTCACGCATCTTTGCAGATAAAAATTGTGCCACATATTTTTCCTCATTGCAAACTATACGTAAATTTTAAGCTGTTTGCACGCTCAACAGTCAAGAAGAAAGTTAATTCACTTACTTATGTGCTGTAACATTTAAAGTGAATGAGTCAATCTTTGCTTTATATGGTTTTCATAGTTCTAACATATATTGGTTTCCCTGTAGCTTAATGCTGGATTATGGGGTCAAAAATGTGCATCAGAAGCCTTTAGTTGCTGCATATGTCTGCATAAATAAATACTTTTCTAAAACTTCCACTATTTTTGCTTAATAAAACTCAAGAGGCTGATTTATAGCAAGCTTCATTTAGAAAAAAGCATAATTTAGTATAGGACAACGAGTCCCATGGTCCTAATTGTAATGGACAAAGATCATCACATTGTCCTAATACTGGGAAGGGTAAGCATAACTGAGAAAATAAAAACACCAAGAACAGAATAATATTTGAAAGTTAAAAAGCCCACGCAAAGTGATTAGAACCTTTAGTTTTCTTAGAAGAGGTTCTCTTAGAATCAGTGAAAGGCATATATGCCAAAAGTCAGTGAAATTGGTTGCATGAGGGGAAAACAGGCTTATGGTTGGCGGAAAAACCTGGCTATAGTATTGAAAAACTATTATATAATATACAGTTGCTCATAACTGATTGGTCCAAATTCACATACTGATGGGAGATTTAGTGAGGTCCAGCAAGGTAGGTGCTTAAAAATGAGTTTTGAAAAAAAAATGCCAAAATTTAGTAAAGGTGGATTATGACATCATCCATTCACAAGATGGAGACATCAATGGGTAGCATTAGAGGTGAGGGGAATGGGTACATCTGGAAGTGCATTATCAGGTGATGGGACCACTAATGTCATGGCTGGAAAATGAAATATAATGGGGACCAATCAAGGGAAAAGAGCTGCATATCAGGAGGCCAAGAAGGTGAGGTTGGCTGTCTTCCCTAATCTCAAGTATACCTTGGATCAACGCTGGGTGGAGGCGAGGTATGCCTTGGTTGATCCCAGGGATGCAAGAGAAGTTTGGCCCTGCATAATAGCAGTTGCTTTAAAATGAACCAGCTTTTATTAAATAAAAATGGTCGCTTCAGTTTTAGGTGAATGAGATCTTGAAACCTGTTTTGTTTTTGAACTTTCCAGCTCAGGTCGGCCACTTTTACAATCAATTACCCAAGTTTGGTTGATTACCAAATACAGCATCTTGAACAATGAAAGCACGCACCTATTGGTGCACCTTGGCTTAGACCCGCTTCCCTCAATTAATAGTTCACCTGAAATCCCTTTAATCTCTTATGTTGAGACCATTCTCTCCCATTGGTCGACTTCCCTTACAATAAACCCCGTTTAGTACACCGTTTTTATATTTATGTTATCTTGGATGTTCCTGTGCGCAGACCTCTTTGAGATGGTCTCATGCAATGCTAACCATTTAATTTTAACATTGCTAAATATATCTGCCCATAAACCGTTGGGCTGACCAAGTTCCCTCTAACCTAGGACGCCTATACCCTACCACTCCATGCACCGCATTGCTCCCTTTTGGTTTTTACTTCTTTTAATAACCTTATTCTACCTGAGTTACTCTAGCTCCTGCACCCTCTGCTGGGCTCTAGTAACTTTTTTACTAGCGACTAGTTCCCTGGCGTTGTCCCTGTGCACCATGCACCTCCACTCTGGAAACAGAAGAGTTATAGATACTCTCCTTACATAAGTTGACCAACCCCTTTCTTTTATGTGATCAAACTTTTCCGCGTAAAACTTTCACAAAGCATAAATGGTGTGCATCAGCTGTGGGCGTCAGCCATGTTCAGCCACACCACTGTTTCCTCTTTCCCTGAAGGTTGGTGCATTTTTGCATTAATTTGGCTGCATCCAACTGGAAAGTACCCACCCTTCATGCTCATACCCAGTGGATACAGAAGCTTCATGGTCTGGAAGTTGTGATTCACTAACTTTCCACCAAAATTGATAATCAATTTTTAATAAATGGGGTTTACTTCAGCAGCACATTCAGATGATGCAGGCGGAATCTTTGAAGATGGGCCTGGGGGTGATGGCCTTTAACGTCGGGCAATCCATAGCTGTAATGGATTAGGGTCTTTCACGTCTAAAAACACGTTTTTATAACGAAAAACCCATATATATCTCCAAATCATAATTATTCTCTTATGGCTCAGAGATGGAACCTACTCCTGTGTATCAAATTACCCCAGATAACCCCCGTTTGACCTCTTTCATGATCTGCAACACTCAGGAGGTTGAAAAGGGACTGCATTTACAATATGAAAATATTTATGCCCTTTCTGAAGATATGGTAGGATATATGGCCTCAGTAGTAAGAGTAGCCTATTATCCTTCTCCATTCTTTGATTCAAAACATACTAGGATGAAATGTTAATGCCAGATGAAGAGTTTGTTGGTAAAGTACTGGCGTTTTCTGCTCTAAATAAAGACCATTTAGAGTATTACCTACTGACTGCTACCCTTTCTTCCCCTTTAGGAAAATTCAGCACCACTATTTTGGTGGATACTGGAGCCTCTGAAAATTTTATGGACCAAAGCCTAGCCGACTATCTTGAGCTGAGTTATGTACCAGGTGGTATGGTTAGAGAAGGGGCGTCCCAAGGTATTCACATGCTGAGAATTTGGGGTTCAGTGGACTATCAAGTTGACAACTATCATTTGTTGGATCACTTCCAGGCTATCAAAAACCTCTTGTTCCCCATTATTTTGGGTGTAGAATGGTGGAGAAAGTTTGATGTCAGGACTAACCTGAAAGAAAATACCCTATCCCTCACATTAAAAAATGGTCGCACATTAGTTGTTCCTTTGTCTGAGGCTAACTTCCAGGGCGATTTGCCCCACTGGCCCAACATCCACACCATCAGTCTTGCTCCATTGCTGAAGCCCTCGCTGGAGGTACCTTTACCCTTTTGTTTGGAGGGTTTAGAATCTTCATTTAATGCGGCTTCAGCTAATGAATTACCTACTCATTCAGAGTTTGATTGTGAGTTTAAGCTCACTGTTGATCTGGAGTGCATATCTTCCCCAATTTAAACAATGACTTTACAGGAGGAAGAAGCATTAGATGTGTGGGTTAAGGAGCAGTTAGCCAAAGGCGCGATTTTTCAGCGTACCTCCCTGGATGCTATCCACTTCTCTTTGTGGAGAAAGCCAATAGAACTTTATGCCCTTGCATAGATTATGGGAACCTGGATGTTACTGTACCAGACCTCCATCACACCCTTTGGATTGTCAGATTGCGCGCTATGTAGAGAAGTCTAAAGTCCTCTCCAAACTGGATTTCCTGAATGCGTTCAACCAGATCCATAGTAAGAAGGTACAGGAGTGGTTAACCGCATTCTGTACCAGAAAAGGGATTTTCCATTTTCGGGTCATGCCCTTTGGGCTTAAGAATGCCCCTGCTATCTTTCAACGCCGCATTGATTCAGCTTTGGGGGACCTGCTGGGGTATGCGCGGTTGCCTACATGGATGATATTCTGGTGTTTAACCCTGATTATGAGTACCATGCTGTACACCTTTGGCAAGTGGTGGAGAGGTTAAGGGCAACCCACTTTACGCTGAAGATCAGCAAGTGTGACTTCTTCAAGTCCCAGGTCACTTTTCTGGGCAACATCGTGTTTGACCAAGGACATATGATAACTCCAGACAAGGAGAAGGCGATTCAAGAGTGGACCACCCCCACTTCAGTCAAGGAATTGAGGAGTTTTTGGGGATGTGTATGTTCATCAAGGAGTTCACGCCCAATATTTTTGGGGTGGCAGCGCCCTTTGTATAATGATAGAGGTGCAAAAGTGCTTCAGTGGTCCCCCATTTTGGAGGATGCTTTTCAAGCAGTGAAGTGCACCCTGTTGTCCACGTCTGTCCTTCGCCATGTCAATCCTTCAAAAGAGTTCATTGTGTCTACTGATGCCTCCAACTTTGCTATAGCGGCTGCCTTGTTACAAGTAGGCGAAGATGGCATAGAGAATCCGGTGGGATATTTTTATGGGAAAATGTCTTTGCCTGAGTTAAACTACGCTGTTTACAACAAAGAAATACTAGCAGTGGTGGAGGCTCTGACATATTGGCGTCATCACTTGCATGGCTCTTCCCAACCTTTCCATATACGTACAGATCACTGTGCTCTACTGTAATACCGCGCTCCTCATGTATTAACTCCACAGAAGACCCGTTGGCATGAGACCCTTGCCCAGTTTGCATTTTCTTTTGAGTTAAACAAGGGCAAGGAAAATTGGTTGGTGGATGCTTTGAGCCACAATCCTTAATAAAGTCCTAATCTAAAGGAGGTAGAGTTTCATAACACTAAGCTCATGATTCTGCCTAGTAAAATTGTGTCTCAACTTTCTCTCCCCTGGCTAATGGGCCAGCGCTTGCAACTCTGGAAAATGTGGATGAATATGGTATGTTAAGAAAGGTAGTCCTTTCTCATGTGCTATCAGCCAAATATACTATGGTGCTTGCCAAGAGCGCTCTGAATCAGGATGATATAAGAAGGGGTTATCATGTAAAGGATGAGATGGTGTGGTTTCAGGGGCGCCTATGGGTTACTGCTGGACCACTGCGCCTGGAAATCATCTGGGCCCATCATGATGGAATCACCATTGGTCATCCTGGTAAAGCAAAGATGTTGAAGTTAATATGACGCACCTACAATTAGAAGGGATTACCTGCTTAGGCGGGATGATATTGTAAAGAGTTCCTGATCTGCAATCAAATGAAACAAAATCGTCAACCTTTAGCGGGTTTATTGGTACCAGTCTAAAAGGCTGAAGGGCCCTGGAGTTCCCTATCGGTTGATTTCATTGTGGAATTACCTGTTTCTGATGGTTATGATGCCATCATGGTGGTGGTGGAACGTTTTACGAAGTTCATCCATTTTATTCCTTTCAGAACAACAATAATTGCAGCTGAGATGGCTAGGCTCTTCGTCACTCATGTTTTTGCACCTCATGGAGCTCCTCAAGAAATTATTATTGATGGAGATCCCAGTTTACCTTCATCTTTTGGGAAGAGTTGTGTAAGACTCTTCAGATTCGCCCCTGTCATTCAACTGCCTATCGCCCCCAATCAGGTGGGCAGACTGAACGAGAAAACCAGTGCTTGGAACAGTTCCCACAGTTTTACACTGCCGCGGATCATTCAGATTGGATTTCTCTCCATCCTATGGCCTAGTTTAGCTATAACAACACTTTGTATTCTTTGTAAGTTGTTCCCCATTTTCGCCAACCATGGGTTTAAACCCGCCTTTAACATGGAGCCCAGCTGTGGATCCAAAGTTAAAGCGGTGGTGGACTTTGCTAAGAATATCAAAAAGTACACCAGGGGGTTTCCACGAGTTTGGAGGCGCCAATGCAATTATATAAGGAGAGCGATGATGGTAAGCGATGATTGGGTCCAGCATACAAAGAAGGGAATCTGGTGATGCTTGATGCCCGTAACATCCCTATCAATCAACCATGCAAAAATCTGGGACCAAAGAGGATTGGCCCTTACCGCGTGGTTAGAAAGGTGGCCCATGCCTCATACCAGTTAGATCTTCCCTCTTCGTTTCAAATTTTTTCTGTCTTTCATGAGAGCAAATTGACGTTGTTTGAGGCCCCCCACCAGAGACTCCTAAGGCTTATCTTGTAGATGGGGAGCCAGAGTGAGAATTGGAGGAAATAGTAGCCTCCCGCCGTGTTAAAAGAGAGCTTGAGTACTTGGTATTTTGGAAGGGATTTGACGCTTCAGAAAACAGTTTGGTACCAGCACTTGACTGTGTACATGCTTAAGACCTGATTGAAGCTTTTCACAAGCATTTACACCGGCCGCCGGATCTCAACTAAAGCAAACCGGTGCCACAATGAAGTTGGCCCCAGCCTACAAGAACTTTTACCTGGCACAGGCCCCTGGAGGGGGGTTGAGTCCCAAAAAGAGGAGAGGGTAATGTCATTTCTCGAATATGACATAATAATGGGGACCAATCAAGGGAAAAGAGCTGCATATCAGGAGGCCAAGAAGGTGAGGTTGGCTGTCTTCCCTAATCTCAAGTATACCTTGGATCAACGCTGGGTGGAGGCGAGGTATGCCTTGGTTGATCCCAGGGATGCAAGAGAAGTTTGGCCCTGCATAATAGCAGTTGCTTTAAAATGAACCAGCTTTTATTAAATAAAAATGGTCGCTTCAGTTTTAGGTGAATGAGATCTTGAAACCTGTTTTGTTTTTGAACTTTCCAGCTCAGGTCGGCCACTTTTACAATCAATTACCCAAGTTTGGTTGATTACCAAATACAGCATCTTGAACAATGAAAGCACGCACCTATTGGTGCACCTTGGCTTAGACCCGCTTCCCTCAATTAATAGTTCACCTGAAATCCCTTTAATCTCTTATGTTGAGACCATTCTCTCCCATTGGTCGACTTCCCTTACAATAAACCCCCGTTTAGTACACCGTTTTTATATTTATGTTATCTTGGATGTTCCTGTGCGCAGACCTCTTTGAGATGGTCTCATGCAATGTTAACCATTTAATTTTAACATCGCTAATATCTTCCCATAAACCGTTGGGCTGACCAAGTTCCCTCTAACCTAGGACGCCTATACCCTACCACTCCATGCACCGCATTGCTCCCTTTTGGTTTTTACTTCTTTTAATAACCTTATTCTACCTGAGTTACTCTAGCTCCTGCACCCTATGCTGGGCTCTAGTATCTTTTGTACTAGCGACTAGTTCCCTGGCGAAATCCCTGTGCACCATGCACCTCCACGCTGGGAACAGGAGAGTTATAGACACTCTCCTTACAACTAACAGCGCGCTCTTCAGCAGCCTATGGTCTTAGGCACTGTGTCCAGAGGGCTCACAATACTGAATACAAGCATCAGCTAGTTGGATGAGGCAGGAGGACTAACATAAGAGTGCGTTGTGGGGATCTGGAGGGGGATGAAATTATGGGTGCATGCATCATGATTGAGGACAGTATAAGAGGTAGTAGTGCAGTAGACACCTTGGTTTAATATTTGGACGTGGTACTTTGGCAGAGAAAGAAAAACAAAAGGTTTTTTTATAGTTTAACAGGTTGAGACTTGCTACATTATTCTGATGCTGGTAAAGGTTTAGCAAAACCAACAAAAGAAAACACTGAGTACATAATGAGACATTTATTTATCTGAGGCAAGCCGACCAGGGGATGGGTAGTACCGATGTGGGTGTAGATAGAGGGGAGGTGAAACATAGCGAGGACCAGAAAGGATTGGGCACCCCGGGGTATACAGGTTACCCCTGTTGCCAGCTGGTACCGCCAGGTATGGGGGTTGGTGCGCTACTACGAGGGGTTTTCCTTGTTAAAGAGCAGGTGTGGAGAAAGGGGTCTGTGTGGAGGAACCAGACTGGGAACCATGACTCTACGAGCCTTTGTTGCCTTGGCTTCATGTATCCAAATATCCAAGCTTGGAAATGTTTCAGCAGGTGCAGGTGGAATCTGCTGATTATCCCACGGATAGTTGTATGGCTCCTTGAAAGCATGCAAAGCAATGGTGTGGATTGGTTACAAAGCAATGGATACCATAAGGGAGTGGAGGGTAGGTGGTATTAGGGATACGAGCTGGAGCACGAGGAGGCTCCTGGAGATGAATAATTCCTGGTTATTTTGGATCCTTAGCAGGCGCGAAACTTCCCGCCATATGGCTCTGGATGGGAGATATGCTTATAGGCGGTGGTGTAGGGAGCCCTCCCCTCCACATACTGAGCAAGTTTCATGGAGGGAATTGGTGCGATCTTCCGTTCTATAGGTTCTTCTGAGGCAACGCCAGGTGTTAGCTCTTACCCTTGGCTGGAGGAGTGGATGGTGCGTTAGCCTCCATATTGCCCTCTGTGTAGCTAGGTCATAGGGGATGTCCAAAGCATCTAGGTAGTCGATTCTAGTGATAGCTGGGGTCATAGCAAGTATGTCTCTCTAGGGGGGTCCTTTGGTTTTCTTGACATGAAGTGAGCTCTGGTTCGTCCCCTTCCCTGCTAAGTGCCAGTGATAGCGACTGTCCATTCCATGCACCAGATGGTGCGGAGGAGGCGTTTAAAGTAAGGGGGTTCCATGTGGGCCCACTGCATTGGGGCGGTTAGCAAGGTACTTGAAGAGGATGGATGGGTTTTGTGGGTTAGGTATTTTGAGAGCCTGTGCGAAGTTGGCCCTCGCTGCTCTAGACCAGTGTTGTTGTGGGAGGTCCAAGGCTAGAACTTCCTCTATCCAGGTGCCCAGTATACGGTTGGCATGGCCCTCAAAGTCTATTAAACCCACGCCTCGCTGGAGCATGGTCCAAATAGCGTTTCCACCCGTACAGGTGGTTAATATCCTGGCCACAGCCAGCCATAGATAAGCGCGCGGATTGAGGATATGAGAGTGGGTGAAAGGAGATTACATGTGCAGGGAACCACAGCATCAGCAGGATGAGTGAGTAGGCAACTGCTACTCACCTTGTTAGTCCTGGGTATCTTCCCTTGAGTGAGGCGAAGCAGTTGGATACCCACTGTAGTAGATTATTCTCAATTGTCTCATTAGCATACACCCTGTTTCCAGCCATATCCCAAGGTGGTGAACAGGGTTGGTTGTAGGGAGTGATGCATAGGGTAGGATGAGTGGGTTTTAGTAGTGTGGGCTGTGGGGTTTGGGTGTTGTGGCCCAGTTGTTGATGTATTAGCCTAGGAGGATTATTTCTGTTTTTCACTTATTGAGTGATGCATTACTCACAATGGAGTATTCTTTAGGGTGCGTTCCAGATGTCGAGCATCATTATTGTTAGCTATACCTGTCATGCAGTAACCTGCAAAGGCTAAAATTTTGACTGTTGATTGACCTTTGCAGTTATACCCATGAGGCTTGAGTAAAAACGCAGAGAAGTGGATCAAAGCTGAAGTTGTACAGTAGTGAGCTGAGGGGGTCCCCTTGTTTGAGCCCTCTGCATGGTGTGATCTTGTTGGTTAGAAATCTAGGGCCACACACAGCCATAGATGCGGACTCTGTGAGGAGCATCGCCCAGTTATGAACCTAGGTGGGAGTTTGAAGGCGCTTAGGCATTCCTTCAGGTATAGCCAGCTAATGTGGTCATATGCCTTCTCCTGGTCTAGGCTACCAGTGTAAGTCCCAGGGAACATCCCCTGTGTGTGATTGGGCTCATTTCCTGTTTCCGATTAAGAAGGTACTGAATAAGATAACTTTACCCCTTGTTACACAGGGCAACCTCGCCCACATGGTAGACGAGCGTTGGGTAACAGCCCTCCCTCTTTGGATCCCTCCCCTGGTGCTCACACTCACCTCAGCAGAACTAGTACATCTAATAAGGGAAATTTGCATCGAGATTGCCAAAATGAAGTTGATCGGTCTGAAATCAAGTGGAAATAAGCCCAATGATTGGATCCCACATAGTCAAAAAGGGACGAAGACGGATCCATTGGCTAGAATTGCTGATGGTTTCAATTCAGCCAACACTGTGATCATCAAAATTAACCCCCTCCCAAAATCATTAGGGATGATCCCTGACGTGCAGGTAGTAGCATCAGACACCATCAACAAAGGTTCAAAGCTTCATTCCAGAAAATCGGGTGTTGTGGCAGATGCAACGCTTTTGACTGAATGAATGGCCCAGTGACCAGGCATGGGTAGGTTGGGTATCCCGAACCTGTTCCCAACCAATTGGGACTGCCCCTACGTGGGGTGGCCCTGGGAGATCCCGCTGCTCATCTTGCCAAATGCTGTCATGCCAACCATCAGAAACGCAGTCAAGCCTCAGTTCAGGCATTCAAGGTCAAACTGACAGCAACTCAGCCTGCCACCAAATTCTTTGATGTCGGTTCCCAGTGAACTTATCTACCCCCATTCCCAAATAATTTGCCAGTTAGGTCAAAATTGAGGGTCTTGATCCCAGCTTGTCCCCACATCAATTGACCACTATTTAATCAGTTGCATCACACTGATAAAATTGTTGGTTAATTTTCTTCACTTTCCTTTACAATAAAAATTTGCCTCAAAAACTATCAATTTTGATTTTATTAAAATCCTTCTGGCCGCATTCCTGATGGCTTTTCTCTGGTGGCCCGTTGGCCCTTATACTATATGGGTTCTACCAGTACTGATGGTCACTATGGCCCCCACCATTGTAAACTGGATTCAGCGAGCTAGATACTTCTGGCAATTCAACCCAGTCATTACAAACTTTCGCCAACAATATACTAGGATCTTGTGGCCTTACATCCACCATCTTCAAGCAAGGATACGCCCCCTTGTCTCCTCAGTTGAATAACCCCATTTAATGGTGACCTTTAAAAAACTATACCTGTGGTACCACCCCCTGAAGCAAGAACTCCAGTGTCTGGGGGGTCTCCATTTAGTTTTTTCTCGGGTTGCTATTCACTATTGCCATGCACCAACGATTTATCATTTCCAAATGCCTGGCTCCATAAAACGTCATACGTGCAGCAATGCCTCTGGCATTCTGGCTTTCTTTTTGGGTGCTTACGCATCCCAAAAGCAGGCTGGCCTAAACTTCTTTTGCAGTTTTCATGACAGCCAGGGCGCCAGTTGCTTTAGACTGGCATATATTGGCGATGAAGCGTATATTGGTCCATATTGAGCACCCTGGTGTGAACCAAAACTGATTGGGTGATAGGCTTTGGAGGATATTGTGCCTAATCTGGTTGCTAAATTTTTTGTAAGTAGTTTTGTGTCAGTGTTTGAGAGTGTAATTGGGCGCCAGTTGGCCAGGTCCAGTTTGTCACCCTTTTTACATAGAGTTATGACATAGGAGTCCTGGCCTCCAGGCAAGAGGCGTGTCTCCAGCAGGCACTGGTTCATTGAAGCTAAGAGGAGGGGGAGGTTTGTTTCAAATATTTTTTGTAAAATTTGTAGGGTATCCCATCAGGGCCTGGGCATTTCCTACATGATGCACCGCGGACTGTGTCCCAGAGCTCCTCCTGCATTATCAGGTTCAAGAGGTTATAGTCCAGCGGTGCACTCTGTATTCTGGAGGTGTGTATAATTTTTCATTTTTTGGGAGTCAGATGGGGTGTTACAATAAAGTTCGATGTAATAGCGGTGTATTTCCGCCTTGACCTCCACTGGGTCAGTTGCCACGGTGCCATCATCTTTGCGGACCTGTGTGCATGTAGGCAGGTTGCCTCGGGAGTGGTATTGGTGGAAGTAAATGCCAATCAGGTTTCACCTTCTTTTAAAGTACTTACCTTTTCTTGATACTTTGATTCTGTGCTTGTGTTCATAGATGAGGGCGTTTAGATGGGCGGAGGTTTCTGCCCATTTGCACTCCCAGTTAGGGCTGTAGTTAGACTTTGGGATTTTGTGCTCAAGATGGTCCAGTTCCGCCAAGGTGCACCTGATTGTGGCTTAGTCAGTGGTGTACTTGCATGAGGCGAGATGGCGAGTTTTGTTTTTTAGTTTGGTTTTGAATTTTTCCCAAGTTTCAATGGGATCCAATATTAATGGGGTTGTGAATTCTGAGTTCGTGGCTTTGTGCTTTACCCAGTTAAAATTTTGGGTAATTTTATGTACTCCAGGTATAGCTTCCTCCAGGGCGACGTCTGCATTTGAGTTTGGGTTGGCGAGAACTACAATGAAATGAGTCAGTGGTTGGAGAAATTGACCTTTTTTGTTGTGAAGTTAGAGATGGATGAGTGGCGGGTTTTCAATGTGAGGATGTGGTTGATGCGGCTCATTGAGATGAGCGTTCCCTCACGTATGCTGGGGCGGGTCATGTGGGGGGAGTGGAGACCTGGAGGAGATGGCGTCATACAGGCCAAGGGATGCTTTCATTGCATGGAACTTGATTTGTCCTGGTGGGTATCTCCTGGGGTTAGGCTTTCAGTACATTTCTGGGGTTGTCTCAGAAGTTAAAATCGCCCAGCAGGATGGTTTCTAGTGGGAGGGTGAGCATTGAATGGCTTTGAGGAATTTTTTCCTCTCAGCTGCGGTGCACAGTGCATAGATACAAGCTATCAAAATTGTGGCCTCTTGGTTTGAAATTATTGTGGCCAGGATGCAGCCATCTAGATACAAAGAAGAGTTAGCAATTTTTAATATTTTGTTATTTCAGCTGACCAACCCACAATGGGATGTCCATACTGACTGGGATGGTGAGACCCTGGCTGCCCAGGTCTCTCTTCCCCCTATAGACAGTGGGTTCCTTGTATGGCCAAGATGTCTACAGGGGGTTTTCACAGGAAGTCCAGCTTGTTGGCTTGGGACGCTTGAGCCCTGACTCCTACGATGTTTAGAATCCCTATTGACACTGAGGTGCCCACGGTGCCTCAGTAGCAGTTGGGGGGCCTTTCAGCCCTAGCCCACCATTCATTGTCTTAAACTTGCTCCATATCACTGGGACAGTCCACTCTGTGTCCTTGTCCAATCCCTTCCCCGGTGCTGATTTCGCGTGGGTCTTGCAGTTTTTAGTGTTTGAGTCAGATTTTCCCGCTCATGTCTTTTTGTGATTTGATGCAGTGTGCTAATTTGGATTCTGTGGTTTTGGGGTTCGATTTTGAAGAATTGGGTCCTGCTGTTTCGCCCATAGTGAAGCTGAATTGTTCTGGTAAGTTTGTTTGATTGAGATCATGTGGTGATTCAGCCAAATTGTTGAGAAAATTTTCATCTTGGGCATTATTCTCTGATTGGGTGGCTCGGTAAATTTCCTCCATGTCCTCCTCAGCTTGGGCATTTTGCCTTATTTTTTGGCTCAGTTGATTAACTCTATGTCCTCCTGAATTTGGCCAGGGTTGATGGAGGATGCTGTGGATGATGCAAACTTGGCTGCTGCTCAATTGCGGGCCTTCAAAACCTGTTTGCATAGTTTGGGTGATACAGGGTCTATGAGGATTTAATGCCCATCTTCTCCCCAGAGGAAAGCATGGTTGGAGTCAACCATTTTTTCGAAGGTCTCTTAATCTTTGTCCATGGCATCAACACAGATGTCTGGGGCCAAGATGCCCTCCTTCACAGGGCATGTATGTTCCTTATACCCCAATGCGGTGCAATGGTTGCAGATAGGCAGTGCGCGTTATGGTGTGATGCAGAATGGCTTTGACACTCCCCCATCCTGGAGGTGAGGCACTGCAGTGTGTGGGATTTTTGTTAGATCTGTGGCCACATCACGGAACCTGTTGATCACAGCAATTGCCTTTCCTGTAACCAGGTTTGGCATCAGGTGGAATCGCTGTTATTCTAGTTGTTTTATTTCTCCATAACTTTAAAGGCCAATGGAGCTCCTCCTCGATTAGTTTGTGGGGAAGGTTGGTAGGGAGCGAGTTGAGCGAGATGAACAAAGTGTTTGCTTTGTTCCATCTGGTGCGTGCAGTGCACACAATTCTTTTGCCCTTGGGGAGGGAAATCTCAACACAGACTTTTGCAGCGGCATCTGCGTCTTCTTCAGTTTCAAAACCCATATCAATTCAGATGTTGTGGATGGAATGGGTGGTAATGTACACCGCATGGGGAAAAAGGGGAGGCCTGTGCCTCACTCACCTTCTCCAACAGAGTTGGGGACTCAACCCCTAAGAAAAGTCAGAGCCCGTGTTCCACTTTCAATAAGTGATGTGCATATTGTATTTCCATGTATTGGTTTTGATTTGTGGTAAATTCCAAAAACCTGAGCGGTGTTTGGGTTTGTGGTTTTTTGGTGGCATTGGCTCCAGGTCCCCCTCAAGGGCGTTTTTTGCCCTTTGGTGAACCGTTTTGACCATTGCCAGATATGGCTTTCACCCAGTTTAGTTGGGATTTGTTGAAATCGCCCATCTCACCTTTGTAATTATCAAAAATTACTGTTTTTAAAAATTGTAGTAACTGATGTTATTGTTATAGGAAAGAAAAAGCCATAATGAGACATTTAATATATCTAGAAAAAGCTCATGTGAAGCAAGCTGTAAGTCTGGGGGATTGCCCCTCCACTTGGACCGTGGCATTTTAGTTCCCATCAAAAAAGGGTCCAGGAAGGCCAGCTGCCCCTCAAGTCTCCCAGGGCGACCTCGCCCATGTGGTGGAAAAATAATGGGTAACAGCTTACCATTTAAAGTCTCCGCCACCCGTCCCAGTATCTAATTAAAATGAATTTATACTACAAATTAAGAGGATTTGAGCCAAGCTCTCAGAAAGTTAGCATTATCATGATATGAAAGGTTTGAATGAAGTTGAGGGCAACGTGCCTTTAGCATCAAGGCCTGAGAGCACAAAATCATCAGGAACTAGGCCCGCTGTGAATGTACCTTTGATGAATAAGGCTACTAATGTTGAATCTTCAGCAAAGATCACTGATGATATCAGGTCATTGGGAAATGTTGCCACTAGTTCAAAACCTTTACTGAAATCATTTAAACTCTTGTTTGACATCTCTTTATTGGCCAAACAGACGCTGGAGTGGCTGGGTGCATGTGGGATGGGCGCCCTGAACCTGTTCCTGACCTCGTGGGACTGCCCTTATGTAAGATGGCCTTAAGAGGTTCCTTTTGCCCATTGGGTGAGATGCCATCACTCCAATTTATCAGAACTGAAGAAACTTGGCAATTCAGGCATCCGTGGACAAACTGACAGTGACTCAGACTGCCACCAATACTATAAAGTTGGTTCACATTAAGCTCCTTCCCCCTCTCGCTCAAAGTTCGCTGTGTTAGGCCAAAATTTCAAGGGCCCTAATCCTGTACTTCCCTAAGCTATTCTCCAAAATTGATTTTCTCTAAGCAGTCTTAACACACTAAGAAAATTGACAACAATCCTTTTATTATTTAATTCCAATAAAAATCTTCCCACGCTCAAATTAATTTATTTGAAATTTTACATTTTTCATATCAAACCCCCATGACATTTGCAATGTGGCCGACAGCCTGAGTATTGATTGGGTTGTTTCAGTCATATTATTAGCTTTAATCCCCAATATAGTCACTTGGGCCTGTCATGCCAAGGCTTTTATGGATTTTTTGATCTCCAACTCCATATGCCCCAGCCCTTTGTCCCTGGGGTTGCAACAGCCTGGTTTTTCACTAGGTTGTTTTTATTATATTTGCAGCCCATCAGCACTTCGTTGTTGCTCATCTCCCGGCATATTACAACTTCATTCATGCGGCAATGCCCCTGGCATTCTGGCTCGCCTTTTGGGTGCTTTTGCATCCTGACTGGCAGGCCAGTTTAAATTTATCTGCTGTTGCCCTGACATAATCGACCATCCATTGTTTCTGGCATTACAACCTCCTCGTTGGGGTGGGTGACGTAGTGGGTACCAAATTCCATATGAATGTTCAGTCATTAGCCTGCTTTCTGTTTTTTGCCTGGTCAATTTCTGAACTCTATAAGCAGATCCTGGTTGGCTTTGGAGAAATTCCTTAATGGTCAAATTGTTCCTTTACCCTCTACTCTTTCCTCAGTCCGCCCTCAAAGTGTGAACTTCATGATTGTTTTGATGACTTAGCATCAGGTTCTGATCCCAACATTGAATCAGTATCTGTATTGGTTCCAGGCCCTGACGCTGCCCCTGAGCCCAAGATGGTTTGATACAGTTCACCTGTCTGAAAGTCAACGGAAGCCCAGCATGAAGAGGATGGGATGCAACCCTTTGTTCACCCCAATTTTGACCATATACAGGAACTGGCTCTTCCCCCTGAGTTAGTTACAATCTCTTCAGTGTAAGCAGAAATGACCACATCCGCCAGTAAACAAAATTACACCCACTTTCTATTACCAATAAAAATTTGTATTGGGGCACACCAGGTGTCCTTTGAGACCTTGCTCAACACTGGAGCAGCAGGCAACTTCATGAGTCTGAAGTTGGCCCAGCAGCTGGAGCTTGACTTGGACCTGGGGCCTACAGTGTTGGTCGCCTCGTCAGCCTCCCAGCCATCCTATAAAGTATGGAGCCCAGTACCCTTCTCAGTTCACCAGTTTAGTTTTTGTAATCGCTTCTCAGTGATGCCTAACCTTGTGTATCTTGTAATTTTGGGTGTGGGTTGGTGGCTTTGGCAGCATGTGAAAAGCCACTTGAAATCCAATAAGCTTTTAGTTTCCAATGGTCAAGTGGAGGGCGAGTTCCCCTTATTGGATACCCTTATCAAGGCTCAAATTTTTGGATCAGTTACATCCCTCGTATCTCCTTAGGTCTTCCCCCATGATTTTCCCACTGCGTTGATGGCTATCAGAGCATCTTTGACTCAGACAAGGCTAACTGCCTTACCCACATACAAATATGATTTTGATTTTTGGACAATGGTGGAGGTGGTGAGCATAAAGTGTCCACTTTACCCACATATCACGGAGGAGGAGTCTGCCCTTGACATCTGGTTGGATGACATGCTAAAGAAATATTGGTTGTTTAAGGAGTCCTCCCCAGTTGCCTCTCCCATCATCTTTGCCAAAAATGCCGATGGCCCTTTGTCCCTGTGTGGATTATGGGCACCTCAGCAATATCATGGTTTATGAGGCTATTCACTGCCATTAGAACAGACAATTAACTAAACAATTACAAAGTCATGGGTGTTTTCAAAACTCAATCTGGTCAACGTCTTTAATAAAATTTGGGTGATGGAAGTTCAGGAATGGATTACCACTATTTAGACAAAACGTGGAATATTCCAATTTTGAGTGATTCCTTTTGGGTTTAATAATGCATTTACAACATTCCAAGATATTTGATATTTTGCTGGGCGACCTACGGTTCACCTGCATGGCCACATATATTGATGATATCCTGGTGTACTCTCCATCACCTGAACAATATGCAAAGGACTTATAGTCAGTAGTGGCTGTCTTTCATAAGGTTGGTCTGTTTGTCAAGCCATCAAAAATGTGAGCTTTATTAAGAGAAAGTCACATTCTTGGGTACCTCATCTTAAAAGATGGGTACACCATCCCACCCAACAAACTGGATGCCATCCGCAAATGGCCAACTCCAAAGAACCAAAAGCAATTGAGAAGTTTCTTGGGCACTATATATTCTTAGGAAATTCTCTCCTGCAATATCCAAGTTAGCCGCCCCACTCCACTCGCTCACAGGCACGAACGTTCCCTTTCAATAGATGCCTGAGCGCCAGAAAGCATTTTATTCAGTTAAGGAGGCGTTTTCGTCACCCCCTATCCTTAAGCGTGTGGATCCCTCCAGACCCTATATTGTAGCATGAGATGCATCTTCTGCTGCAGTAGGGGCTATCTTGCTACAAGAGCATGTTGAGTTGAGACACCCAGTTGCTTATTTTTCCCACAAGTTCTCTCCCACTGAGCTATTCTGGGCCATCTATGACAAGGAACTGGCAGCCGTGGCGTGGGCCTTGACCCACTTGTGGTGTCTCTTGCAGGGCGCTCAGCATGAGGTGACTGTGCAAACGGACCACTAAGCTCTTCTTTATTTCCACGATCCATAGAAGTTGGCACATTGGCAGACCTGAACCTATCAGGATTTGTGCAGCTTCAAATTCAATATGAGCTTGTGGAAGGAGCGTTAAATGTCCTTCCCAATTTGCTAAGCTGCAACCCTGCACTTTTCCAGCTGACTTAGATGAGGCGGATCTCATCACTGTCATTCCCCAATTTGTAACAGTTGGGTCAAACTTATTGTTACATTTTGACTCAAAATTCAGATTTTTAAATTATAAGTCAAAAAGCCAATTTAAGGTTTTGAGGTTCATGTGGGCTCAGCGCTGGGCTGTGCCCCTCCTGAGCTATTCTTCATACTCCCTGGGGCACAAAGAAAAGTGTGGAGGGGCTCCCTGGAAGAGTGACCTTAAAAGGTTGGGCCCACATGATTCTGAACTCAGTTCAGAATTCTTTCTCATTTCCCGCCCTCACGTGGGTCTCTCTAGTGGCCTTGGGGCCGCTCTTGCCTTGTCTTACCTGGTATCCCACAGTGACCCACTTTTTGTATCCTTAACAAAAAATTGAGATTTGGCAGTGAACTGATCTACCTTTTACTCTGGTTTTTTCCTGATGTAATTCGTGGTGCCCTATGTCATCAGGTTAAATTTGTCAGTGTGTTTATTTTCATTAAAAAATAAAACAAGGTTAAATTTAGGATTGAAACCCTCATTTACCTATGTCATCTTTCCGCGTTTCCAAATTGCCCTAAATCTGAGGTTAAATTAGTGAGTATGAGAAGTCAAAACTCTTACCTTGAGGGAAATTATATCAGGAAATCTGTCAGCGTCAACTTTGAATCTGCCAATCTGAAGGCAATATGGTGGTCAAAAACTGAAATGTTTTTTGACCATTACATTATTCTGAACTCAGTGTGCTTTTAGCACGCCACCAGGTCCCCAGTTTGGTCTGACCTCAGTGGTCACTTCAGGTCCCAGTTGTTGAGTAACCAGCACTGGGGGGAGCCAGTGACTGATGGCCAACCCTGGATCTGAAGAGACCGTCGGTCTGAAATCCAGGTGGGGCTTCCCCTCACCAGGAATCTGGTTGGCACCAATGGACCTGGCCCAGCAGGGCTTTTACCCCACGGTCCACCCACACCATGTGGGATAACCACCCAGCCCTGCGTTGGGCTTGTTTCCCCTTGCTGGGTGGACTGGGTTTTGCAGTCTGGCTCCAGCTCTGTACTTACTGAGGAAGCCCTCTCATGGTGGTTGCTCCAGCTATGAGCCACCCTCTTGTTGGGGGCTCCTTCTTAGCGAGGGGTGATGTAACAGTCAGGTTGAACTGATCATTACATTTTGACTTAAAATTCGGATTTATAAATTTTTAAGTCAGAACGCCATTTTGAGGTTTTGAGGTTCATGCAGGCTCGGCACTGAGCTGCGCCCCTCCCAAGCTATTCTTCATGCTCCCTGGGGCACAAAGAAAAGTGTGGAGGGGCTCCCCAGAAGAGCGACTTTAAAAGGTCAGGCCCACATGATTCTGAACTCTCTTCAGAATTCTTTCTCATTTCCCGCCCTCGCGTGGGTCTCTCTAGTGGCCTTGGGTCGCTCTTGCCTTGTCTTACCTGGTATCCCGCGGCAATCCACTTTTTGTATCCTTAACAAAAAAGTTGAGATTTGGCAGCGAACTGATCTGCCAAATACTCTGGTTTTTTTCCTGGTGTCATTTGTGGTGCCCTATGTCATCAGGATAAATTTATCAGCGTGTTTATTTTTGTTAATAAATAAAACAAGGTTAATTTTAGGATTTGAAAACCTCACTTACCTATGTTGTCTTTCCACATTTCTGAATTGCCCTAAATCCGAGGTTAAATTAGTGAGTATGAGAAGTTGAAACTCTTAACTCAAGGGAAATTATATTAGGAAATCTGTTGGCATCAACTTTGAATCGCTGATCTAAAGGCAAGATGGCAGTTGAAAACTAGGATGTTTTTAACCGTTACACAATCCAAATCTTGGCCATCAAACCTCATGTGGTTTTGGTAACAGACTTAGTTCTGGACGCGCCCTTGATTTTTCAACTCTTAGCAGCGCAAATAGCATGTGCAGAAGGGGCAGACCTTATGGACGGTTTTCCTCCCATCTTCAAAATATTACTTATATTCCTTGGCCAAGGGGTTCATCAAATTTAGGTCGCGGGTGTGAGTCCCTCCCCTCCTTTAAGCTGAAGTAATTCAGGCTCATCATGATCCACCTGTAGTTGGTCACCCAGAAATTAAGAAGTGCCTTGATTTTGTCAAGCTTATTTATAATAGGCCAGGCTTATCAAAGGATGCTCCAGCATGGATTGCAGACTGTGTAATTTGGCATAGGCCTAATTGGACCGTTCTGGTAGAAATGGTCTCTTACACTCCTTGCAGCAGGCAGTGGGGCCATGGACATCAGTGTCGTTGGACTTTATTGTTGAGCTTCCCAGCTCCAAGGGATTTACAGCGGTTATGGTGGTCATAGACAGCTTCATTAAGTTCTCCTTATTTATCCCATGCTCTTACTCCATTATTTTCAAAGAAACTTCCTGCCTATTTCTATGCCATGTTTTTTCTATGTTCAGACTCCCGCAGGAAATTGTCAGTGACTGCAAGCCCCAATTTACAGCGTGATTTTGGAACAAACTCTTGGCAATCTTGAAGATTACGCCCTGCTAACCCACTGCATACCATCCACAGTTGGATGTCCAAACTGAACGGGTTAATCAAATCTTGGTACAGTATCTGCGGTGATATGCTGCAGCTTCTCAGGAAACCTGGGCCAATGACCTCCCCTTGCTCAATTTGCCTACAACAATGGAACTCACACTTATACAGGTTTTCTCCCTATGAAGCGACATAGGGGTATAATCCCTCATTTTCAGTTGGTCCAAGTCTGCGTCCAGAGGTCACAGCTGCCGCAGATCATGTTGAGCACATTCAGTATACCCAGTCCTTAGTGTGGGAGCATCTCACTAAAGCTATTGGTGACTACAAGTGATTTGCAGATCAGAAGCAGCTTTCTGCCCATGATATTGTGGTGGGTTCATATATCATGTTCAATACACGCCATTTGAGGATGCCAGTACCCTCCTGAAAGTTTTCAAGGAATCATTTGGGTTACCATTTGTTAGAAGACTTAGGGAATGGTGCCTCTAGTTTGAATCTGCCTTCCCACTGAAAAAAACACCCAGTCTTCAATGTGTCTCAGTTGTCCTTATTCAAGAAGAAAAATCATTGGACCCAGAGCCCATCATGATCAAGGGTGAGGAAGCAAAGATTGAGGGAATCCTGCATTCCAACAGATCTTAATGATAAATCCAATATCTCATCACATGGAAAGGCTATCCAGCCTACAAAAATAGCTGGGTCAGCGCTTATGACTGCCGACTGCTCAGAGCTTGTTGAGGCTTTCCATGCCACCCACCCAGATACTCCCCATTCTCCCTAAAAAATCACTACTTTAATGGCGGTTAAGTTACCCAAGGCCCATAAAAAATGTGGTCCTCGCTCAGTTCCATGGATGTGGCGCTCCCCCTTTGGGAAAAGGGAAGGTAATGTAAGTCCGAGAAAACGCCCCCTCCACTTGGACTGGGTGGCATTCCCATTCCCATCAAAAATGGTCCAAGAAGGCCAGCTGCCCCTCAAGTCTCCCAGGGCGACCTCGCCCATTTGATGGACAAGAGATGGGAAATAGCTTACCTTTAAGGTACCTGCCACCCATCCCAGTATAAACTTCAAATGTATTATTACAGAAATTAAGGGTATTTGTGCCAAGATATCTGAGAGTTGTCATTATCATGGGATGAAAGGTTCATTTGAAGTTGAGGGAATCAAGCCTTTAGAATTAAGGCCTGAGAGCACCAAATTATTGGTAATAAGGCACAATGAGCGTATACCTTCGATTAATAAGCATCTAATGTCAAATCTTCAGCAAAGATCACTGATGATATCAGGTTATTGGGAAATGTTGCCACTAGTTCAAAAACTTTACTGAAATCATTTAAACTCTTGTTTGACATCTCTTTATTGGCCAAACAGACGCTGGAGTGGCTGGGTGCATGTGGGATGGGCGCCCTGAACCTGTTTCTGACCTCGTGGGACTTCCCTTATGTGGGATGGCCTTAAGAGGTTTCTTTTTCCCATTGGGTGAGATGCCATCACTCCAATTATCAGAAATGAAATAAATTGGCAATTCAGGCATCCGTGGACTAACTGACAGTGACTCAGACTGCCACCAGTAAATTTAAAGTTGGTTCATATTAAGTTCCTTCCCCCTCTCGCTCAAAGTTCGCTGTGTTAGGCTAAATCTCAAGGGCCCTAATCCTGTACTTCCCGAAGCTATTCTACAAAATTGATTTTCTATCTAAGCAGTCTTAACACACTAAGAAAATTGACAACAATCCTTTTATTATTTAATTCTAATAAATTTCTTCCCACGCTCAAATTTATTTATTTGGGTAAAAATTTTTCATATTAAACCCCATGACATTTGCAATGTGGCCCACAGCCTGAGTATTGATTGGGTTGTCTCAGTCATATTATTAGCTTTAATCCCACTATAGTCACTTGGGCCTGTCATGCCAAGGCTTTTATGGATTTTATTGATCTCACAACTCCATATGCCTCAGACCATTGTCCCTGGGGGTTGCAACAGCCTAGTTTTTCACCAGATTGTTTTTTTACAATAGTAGTCCATTTGAATTCCATTGTTGCTCATCTCCCAACCTATTACAACGCCATTTGTGTGTCAATGCTCCTGGCATTCTGTATTGTCTTTTGGGTGCTTTTGCTTCCTGAATGGCAGGCTGGTTTAAACTATATTTTCATGAAGACAGCAAGTTAATATTAGACCGGCCTGCCAGTTTAAGTACCAAAACACCCAAGTGACAAGCCCAAATGCCAGTGGCATTTCTGATTGCGCAACTATTATGAGTCCAGGAAGGAAGTTTACCATTAAAAACCCATGAGACATAATCATATATAAAAACCTAGCAACAAACCAGGTTAACATGGCCCTTGGGGCCCATGGATTGGTGAAATAGTTGATTTGAGAGGGGTGGTTTGGATTTGAACATAATGAGAACTGGGATCAGGTAAAAGAATTTTTATTGAATATTTAAGGAAATAAATAAACTGACAATTTCTTCAGTGTGTTACAACTGATTAAATAGTGGTAAATTGGGAGATAACTATTAAGCCTGGGATTGTGGCCCTCAAAATTTGACCTATAATGATGAATTTTGACTGAGGGTGGAAATAAGATCAAATATATAGGGAATTGATATTGAAAGAGTTGACAATGTGCCAATGCACTGCCAATCTGGCCTTGGCCGCCCAAATTTTGGCTTTTCCATTTTTACAATGATTAACATGATGGAGTCTCACCTGACGGGCAATGGGAACCTCCCAGGGCCACCCCACATAGAGGCACTCCCAGGAAGTTGTGAATGGGCTTGGGATACCCAACCTGCCTGCACCCAGTTGCTTTGGCTTCACTTCAGCCAAGCTGGATTCCAGAGCATTGATACTAATGTGAGAGATGTGGGTTCAGAGCTAAAAACTTTCAACAATGGCCTGAAGCCCTTGTCAAATTTCACCGCAGGTCCAACACTAGGAATTTGTGTCTAAATAGGTACAAGCCTGATGGGCGTTGTTTCTGAAGGTTTTGAAGCTAAGTTTGAACCAATAGCTTCATTTCTCAGTGTCTCAATACCACTGATGAGTTTGACTGAAGATTTGACCCCTAATACTCCATTACCTGAATGTGCACGCCCGTTGGCTCTCGTTGCCATAGGAGTAGGTATTCCAGATATTTCAGCACAAATTTCTTCAATTTACCATACTAATATGGCAGAAGAAATTGTGGGAGCCAGTGAGGGAATTTTCAAAGGAATGACTGTCACCCAACGCTCGTTTACAACATGGGCGAGATCACCCTGTGTGACAAGGGGAACAGCTACCCTCTTAGAACCTTTCTTGGTGAGGAATGGGAATACTGCCCAATTTAGGCAGAGGGCTCGCTCCCTAGACTTAAATTTATCTGCCGTTACCCTGACACAAGAAAAAACTGAAAGAATTTCTAAGAGGAGGTTATATTAGAAGCTTGAGAGGGTTATATAATGATAGATGGCAAAATGGGATGCATAAGGGGGAGAACAGGTCTAAGGTTGATAAAAATCCCATATGTGCTATCATACTGACAAACTATTAATCTTATAAAGGGGTGGAAATAACTTTAATGGTCCAGCATTACACACTGATCGGAGTTCCATCAAGTTCCAGCAAGGTAGGAGCTAAATAAGAGTTGTAGCAAGATTGTGAATGCCACGATTTGGTAAAAATTTGTATTGTGACATCTCTATGGCTTTGCATAAACGCAGATAGTTTTATTGGGGGTTGATGATCTAGAACTTAAAGATTAAGTAACTAGACTTTTGTGTATTTGATACTGCTTTCCTCAGATGGGTTCACCTATAACAAGCTGTGACATGATCACCAAATAAAAAAAAGTGGTTATGTTTATCAAATTAATTAGCCCCATTTCACCTTCACATTGTAATTATCCTGGAGTAGATATATTAACAGAGGACTTAATAAACTTTAGAGTTATAGTTAAAACACTAAGAAAAGTCTCTTATTCAAGTTGTGTATGAAATAATATTGCATTGTAAACTACTGTAAGGGAAAATGAATAAAGTTTTATTTATTAATAAGAACTTAATTTTTTTAAGTGTGGTAACAGATAGAGTTTCTCCATCTATTTTTATGAATATAATAGACTAAGAAGATGTACATTTGTATAAAACGTCCCCTAGTTTTAGCAATTTTGGCAATATTTATCCTGTCACTACAATACTATGATATATAAACTATCATTTTCCTGACCAAAATTCTATTGTGTTTAGACTAGGATTTCTCAAGATGTATTTGGCAATTGAGTTAACATATTAAAGAGATATGATAATCTTGTCAAACTTTAAATATAAGTTCTTCTTGCTAAATCCAATGTATTTTAAAGGACTAATTAGGAGAGTTAGCATAGTGAGAATGGCGTCATACTACTTTACAATGTAGAACGTATCTGCTTGTGGCAGAAATAATATTTCTGTGGCTTAAGGGATATAATATCATGTGAAGTTGATCACCAAAATTTTTGTTTATTATAGAGAATCAGTAAATTTAGATCATATGATTTCAGCCATCAGATAATGTGCAGAAAGATTCACTCCTTTAGCGCTTGAGGGTTGTCCTCCATAATATACTTTCACTTACCTATTCCAAACTAGTGTGGTATATATATTCTAAGGTGACACACCATGAATAAACTCTTAATTATATTATAAGAATATTTTGATCCTATATGATTCTTCACCCAATTTTACCCTCAAGCACCTCCACTTAAATAGTAGCTCGTGTCAGTAAATCCAGCTATACGCTCAGTACAAGAGGCATCTTGCTATTACCAATCTCTGCTACTCCTATACTGTGCTTGGTATTATCCTGGCTTCATCAGTATTTAAATCATCAAGATCAAAAAACCAGATTTTGGGTGCATAATTAATTTAATATAATTGTAACAGACGGGGCTCCCAAGGCCCAGCCCGCCACCAGCCCTAAACCACCATCCCCATATGTGGCCGTACCAACTCCAAATGGCCCTGTCCAAATGGATGGCCTTGCAAGGAATACCAGGTGAGGTGCAGTGCACCAGCCTCTGTAGCCTTGGGCCCCTGGGCCAAGGTGCATCTCTATGGCCTCTGTTGCCTTGGGGTTACCCGGCTGAGGTGCAGTCAACTGGCCTCTGTCACCTTGGGCCATTCTGAATCCTTCCCCTCTCACCAGGGAAAAGCCACTCTCAAGAGAATCCTGGCACGTCCACCCCCTTCCTCTCCTCCTCATTGCACCGCCATTCGCACCCCCAATCCTTGATTAAATAAATAAAATTGAATAAAACAGATCCAGCGAGTAGCGGCCTTCATTGGGAGTTGACCCAAAGTCAGAATAGAATTCCAAATTGAGGTCCAATGGGGCTTACCTCGCATTTGAAATACTTTTCCTAAAAAGTCTAAACGAATTGTGGGTAATGAGGGGCGCAAAAGCCTCTGGAATTGATGGCATCCAGGAAACTCATTGGATAAATGGAGGGGAACTCAGAATGCAAAACCAATTAAATAAACGATTCTATTTAATTTATTCCATTATTGACCTGAATAGGAAACTACTAATCAGAATAAAGGAATTACAACTATTGACGCACACAAATCTCATAAAACCCAATCTTATGAGATTCATGTATGATCATCAATCATTACAATAATCTTCAGTGTTTGGCCTTAAATTTACAAGAGCAATGCGCCTACATAATCAGTTCCAATAATTAGATTATATTTATTGATCAATTTCACACTAAAATCATAATATTGTCCAATCTTATTCACCTATTTTTTAAAAACCCTTTTTTCCAGAACACTAAAATAAGCAAGTGTGAATATAGGGATTTTTTTAATAACAATAACATTAGTTACCATGATCAATACAAACAGCAATTTTTGAGAATCACACAGGAGAGATGGGCGATTTTAACAAATCCTAATTAAACTAGGTGAAAGTCATATCAGGCATTGGGCAAGAGGGCACCAAAGGTCAAGAAACGCCCTGGAGGGGTTCATGGACCAATGCCGTCAAGAAACCACAAACTCAGACATCGTCCAGGTTTGTGGAATTAACTATAAAACAAATTTATACATGGAAATCCAATTTGTCCAACCCCTAACAAAGATAGCATATGGGCTCCAACTTTTCTTAGGGGTTGATTATCCAACTCTGTGGGAGAAAGTGGGCGAGGCACAGTCCATCCTTTTCCCCATGTGGTGTATGTGACCACCCATATCATCCACCATGGCTGGATCAATATGGGCTTTTAAACCAAAGAAGATGCAGATGCCACCGCAAAAGTCTGTGTCAAAATTGCCCTCCCCAAGGGCAAACAAATTGTGCGAACCATGTGCACCAGATGGAACAATAAAAACACTTTGTTAATCTCCTTTGACTTTCGCCCCACCAACATTCCCCGCAAGGTAATCAAGGAGGAGCTCTGACTTGGACTTGTCATTTACAGCAAGATTAAACAACTTGAACTACAGCAGTTTCACCTGATGCTAAGCCTGTGCACAGGAAAGGCAGTCACCATGATCAACCCAATTCCTGAGGTGGCTTGTACCTCACAAAATCCCACACACAGCAGTGTTGCACCTCCCAGACAGGGGAGTGTCAAAGGTATTCTGCATCACACCATAACGCGCAATGACTATCTTCTCCACTGCAATGCATTGGAATACAAGGAACATGCATGCCCACATGAAGGAGGGCATTTTAGACCCAGACTTCTGCAACATTCCATATATGAAGATGATAAAGACTTCACCAAAAAAATTGACACCAACCACCACTTCCTCTGAGGAGAGGATGGGAAATACATCCTCATAGACCCAGTATCACCCAAACTACGCAAAATGGTACGGAAGTCCCACAAGCGGGCAGCAGCCAAGGCTGCATCACTCACGACCTCCTCCATTGACCCTGGCCAAATTCAGGAGGACATTAAGGAAATCATTCGAGCCAATCAATCAGAACAGGATGCACAAGCTGAGGAGGACATGCAGGTAATTAACCAAGCTACTCAATCAGATCAGAATGCCCAAGATTAAAATTTTCTATACAATTAAACTGAATCACCATATTTTATCAATCAAGTGGACTTAACAGGAGATTTAAGCTCCATTATGGGCGAAAATGTGAGACCCAATTATAGAGTTTGAATCCCACAGCCACAGAAAACAATCAGCACACCGCACTGAAGCACCATGATTCATGAGCGGGAAAATCTGACTCAAATACTAAAAACTGCAAGACCCACGCGAAATCAGCACAGGGTAAGGGATTGGACAATGACAAAGAGTGGATTGTCCCAGTGATACGGAGCAAGTTCAAGAAAATGAATGGTGATTTAGGGCCAGATGGCCCTCCCAACTGCTCCTGAGGTGCTGCGGGCACCTCAGTGTCAATAGGGATGCTAAACATCATGAGAGTCAGGGCTCAAGCGTCCCAAGCCAAAAATCTGGACTTTCTGCGAAAACCCCTGTAGATATCATGGCCATTTAAGAAATTCACTTCCTACAGGGGGAAGAGGGATCCTGGTCAGCCAAGGTCTCACCATCCCAATTGGTATGGATGTCCCACTGTTATGTGGTCATCTAAAATAACAAAGAATTAGAAATCACTAACTCCTCTTCATATATGCACATCTGCATCCTGTTAGCAATGATTTCAATCCAAGAGGACACAATCTTGATAGCATGCATCTATGCACCGTGCACTGCAGCCAAGAGGAAACGATTCCTCAAAACCGTTTCAACACTCACCCTCCCACCAGATACCATCCTGTTTGGCGACTCCGACTGCTGGGATAAACCCAACACGGACTGATGGCCTAACCCCAGTGGATACCCACTAGGGCACATCGAATTATGTGCAATGAAGGCATCCCTTGGCAAACACAAATACCCTCCACCCTGGATCACCATATTCTTCCCCCACATATCCTGCCCCAACATATGTGAGGGAATGCTCATCTCAATGAGTTGCATCGACTACATCCTCACCCCAAAAACCCACCGCTCAAACAACTCCAACTTCTCAACAAAAAAGATCACTTTCTCTGATCACTGACTCATTTTGGTGCAGCTTTCACCAACCCAAACTCCCACACAGGCGTCGACTTGGAGGAAGCTAAGCCTAGAAAACATAAAATTGCCCAAAATATTTGACTGGGTCAAAAATGAGGCTATGAGCCCAAAATTTGCAACACCATTCATATCAGATCCCATTAAAACCTGGGAAAATTCAAAGCTGAACCAATAGATAAAACTCGCCATCTCACCTTGCATAAGTACACCGCTGACATAGCCACAATTAGGCGCACCTTGGCATACTGGACCACCTCAAGCTCAACATCCTGAAGCCCGGTTATAGCCCCACATGTGGCACAAATGGGCGGAAAAATCCGCCCGCCTAAATGCCCTCACCTTTGAACACCAGCACTGAATGAAAGTATTGAGAAAAAGTAAGTTCATAAAAGAGGGCGAAACCTGCTTGACATACTTCTTCAAGAAATTCCACTCCCACGGCAACCAGACCACATGCACACAGGTCCGCAAAGATGATGGCATTGTGGCAACAGACCCAGCGGAGGTCAAGGCGGAAGTACACTACTACTACACGAAACTATACCACAACACCCTAATTGAACCCCAAAAAATTTAAAGATCTTATAAACACCACCGGAATACAAAGCAAACCTCTGGACTACAACCTCCTAAACTTAATCACTCAGGAGGAGCACTGGGACAAAGTCCGCGGCGCACCATGTAGGAAATGACCAGGGTCTGATGGAATACCCTACAAATTTACACAAAATACTTTAAACAGATCGCCACCCTCCTCTTGGCATCAATGAACCAGTGCCTTCTGGAGACACGCCTCCTACCTGGTGGCCAGGACTTCTATGTCATAACCCTGTTTAAAAAGGGCGACAAACTGGACCTGGCCAACTGGCGCCCAATTGCACTCACAAACACTGACACAAAACTACTTACAAAAATTTTAGCAACCAGATTAAGCACAATAGCCTCCAAAGCCCTATCATCCAATCAGTTTGGGTTCACACCAGGGCGCTCAATCTGGACCAATATACACTTCGTCGCCAATATATGCCAGTCCAAAGCAACCGCAGCCCTGGTATTCATAGACCAGGAGAAGGAATATGACCGCGTTAGCTGGACGTACCTGAAGGAACGCCTAAGCGCCTTCAAACTCTCACCCAGATTCAAAAACTAGGCGATGCTCCTTACAGAATCTGCATCCATGGCTGTATGCGGCCTTGGCTTCCTAACTAACAAAATCACATCACACAGAGGGCTCAAAAAGGGGACCCCCTCAGCTCACTGTTGTATAACTTCAGTTTTGATCCACTCTTTAGCACCGCTGACTCACGCCTAATGGGTATAACTGCACAAGGTCAATCAACAGTCATGATAATAGCCTTTGGGGATACTGTGTGACAGGTATAGCTAAAAACAATGATGCCCAACAGCTGGAATGCACCATAGAGGAATATTCCACTGTGAGCAACACGTCGCTCAACAAAAGGAAAACGGAAATAATCCTCCTAGGAAAGTACACTAACAATTGGGTAGCAATACCCAAACCTTACAGCCCCATGAAGGAATAACCACTCACCCTACCCTTTGCATCAACTCCTACAACCAACCCTGTCTGCAACCTCGTGATATGGCTAGAAACAGGGGGGTATGTCAAGAAGACAATTGAAAACAATCTACTACAGCGTGTGTCCAGCTGCATTACCTCCCTCAAGGGAAGATCCTCAGGACTAATGGGGTGAGTAACACTTGCCAACTCACTCACCCTCCTGATGGTATGGTTCCCTCACACGCAATCTCCTTCTCACCTACATTCATATCCTCAATCCATGCACTTATCTAGGGATGGCTGTGGCCTGTCTCCTGGCCACCTGTATGGATGGAAACACTCTTTGGCCCACGCTCCAGCGGAGGCATGGGCCTAATAGACTTTAAAGTCCACGCCAACCACATATTGGGCATCTGGATAAAGGAAGTCTTAGCCCCAGACCTCCCACAACAACACTGGTCTAGAGCGGCGAGGGCCAACTTTGCACAGGCGCTCAAACTATCTAACTCACACAACCCGTCAAGCCTACTCACATACCTTGCAAACCCCCCAAATGCAGTGGGCCTACATGGAACCCCCCTCACTTCAAAAGCCTCCTCTGCACCATTCAGCACATGGGGTGGACCGTCACTCTCACAGGCACTAGTCATGGAAGGTGAAGGCCCAGAGCTCACTTCACGCTAAGGAAACCAGAGGATCACCCTCAGAGGGACACACATGATGTGGCCCCATTAATCGTGATAATTGACTATCTAGATGTTTTAGACATCCCATACGATCTCACAACACAGAAGGCAATATGGGGTCTAACACGTCATCACTCCTCCAGCCAAGGGTAATAGCTAACACTTGGCGTTGCCTCAGAGGAACCTACAGAACAGCAGATCGGCTTCAATTCTCTTCATGAAGCGTGCATAGTGTTTGGAGGGGATAGCACCCTGCACCACCACCTCAAAGCATGCCCCCATCTAGAGCCATATGGCTAGAAGTTGCGCTTCTGTTAAGAACCAAAGTTGGCCAGGATCTGTCAATCTCCAGAAGCCTCCTCGCACTCCAACTTGAATCTCTGATACCATCCACACTCCACTCCCTTAAAGTCGCCATTGCAATGTGGACAATCCACACCATAGCCCTGGATGCCTTCAAGGGAACCGTGCCCACCATCCGTGGGACAATCAACAGATCTCACCTAGACCTAATAAAACACTTTTAAGCCTGGCTATATGGATAAACGAGGCCAAAGCAACAACAACTTGTTGAATCATGGTTCCCTGTCTGTTTTCTACATATGGACCCCTTCCTCCACACCTGCTCCATAATAGTGGAAACTCCTTTAGAGTAAGACATTCAACTCCCCTATACCTGGCGGTACCAGCTGGCAACAGGGGTAGCTCATCTACTCTGGGGTGCCTAAATCTCGCTATACTTCAACCCCCTATCCCATTACATATATCGGTATTGCCATCCCCTGGTCGGCTTATCTTAGTTAGATGAAAGCATATGTGGATATACAATATTCCCTTGCCCCCTTTTCATGATTTTTATTTAAAATAGCTATAGCATGGTCAGCTTATGAGTTCTCTTAACTGTATTACAAGATTCAAAATGAGACTAATAACTGCTAAACTAGCAAAGAGGTCAACAAAGATGAAAAAGCTATAGTAAGTAGAATAACTTAATTGTTTAAAGGGATTTGATATTTATAGGGAGAATAGGAACTTAATTTGAGAAGACCTCCATGGCTCTGTATGACCAAAGTTTTCCAATAAATTCCAGATTAATTGCTTAGTTGATGCCTTAATTATTTTTATTGACATTGTCCTCATGATTAAATTGATGGAAGTCACGTCTTCTATGATTTGGGAAGGAGAGGTGCAATTCCAGAATGTATCTCCATTGATTCTTTTGAGAATGATTCTTCCTGATTGGAATTCCCATCTATGCCTTCAGTGACTTTTTTTAGCACTAGTGGTGACCAACCCAAAAGGGGGAGCTGCCACGCAGTTTTATTAGCAAATGGTCCAAATAAAGGGATTATTAGAAATAAAAAATTTCCAATATGGCACCTCAGCTAACAGCCTAAAAAGCCATATCAAAAGGCGAGAAAGCTTTAGGAAAACCTTTGTCCAGTGCCACTTTAGCTGGTAGACCATGGCAGACAGCATCAGGGTGGGAGCATCAGTGACATGGGGCATAAGGAAGTATAATTGTGGGTTTTCTTTGTTTATGAGGCCAGCGGTGTCCATCTCCTCAACATATTGAGCAAGTTGATGCTCAGTAAAAGTGATGAGAGCCAGAAAACAAGTTAAAGACTTGATGCACTGGCAGGTTTTGGGATAATCAGGGTTAAAAAGAGAAGTTTTTGCCACATGAATGTAAAGTGCAGCTCTCACCAAAAGTGAGCTCTTTAATTTCATATTTTGTATCTTCCTCAAAATCATGGGGAAAATTGGGTATAGGGATGCCCTCAACAATGGACTCCATCGCCCCATGTAGTTGCTGGTGAAGTAGGGTGTTAACTGGGCCAGCTGCAGCCCAAATGCAATTTTATTAATATTTTTGTAAATTGGAAAACCATTTTGAGGGTTAAAAATGCAGGGCCATGATTTAGGAGGATTAATGAAAAATCACCCCGAAGCTTAATCTGGCTTGACATGGTATGGCCGTTTGTTCTCATCAATACATTTGAGAGCCTTGAATGGATTAAATTCAGCCAACACTGGGTCAGCCACCAGAATTGGGGCAGTGGAAGGAGCTGATTAACCATGTGCTGTTGACCATGGCAGCTCATCTGAAACTAATTCAGCCAATGACTCAGGATCCCATAATCAGGTCAAATTGTTAGAACTTGTATTTTAATTTTGATTGGCTGCCACCTTGGAAGCTGAGCCAGAATTTTCCAAGATTGGGGGCGGGAGGATTGAGCCCCATTTGAAAAATTGAGCCAAACTGGCTGCCAACCTGATGCTGTAGGGAGGAGCGGCAGAAGTGGCAGAGGTGGAAGCCATAGGGCACTTGCACTTTGATTGATCAAGCTCAAAGCACAAGGGGCAAATGGCGCGGCCATTCTTGAAATGCGCCCAGAAAGGGTAATCAGAGGAGGATCTGATTACTGTGCGAGGGGGAATCATGAGGTGAGTGTTGCAATGAGATGGGCGGATCATTGAAAAGGCGTATGGCCCTGACAAGTAATCTGCTCCATTCAGAACTATGAATTGCAACATGGGGTCTGCAGCATAAATGGACAAACCCTCCATGAGCTCATGGTGGAGGCGTTTGGGGAAAAGGTGGGAAGGCAACCTGGAGAACTGGACCACCAAAGTGGCCTCATCTGAGAGCTGGGTTCGAACAGTTGGGAGGGGGATTTTTTTATAAATTAATTGCAGCTTAGATGCTGCTTTGCATTGGCCTCATAATGAAAATTAGGTTAAAATACCCCTTAAATAGGCGGAAATCAAAGAAGCTGGAAGGTTTAAACACTGCCATGGCCATATTGATTATGGCTGCACTTGCATATGGGAAAAGGTTCCCATATTCAACCTGGATGCTGAACGAAAATTGCTCTGTGGGATCACTAAAGAGCTCTGGAGCACCGCCTGGGAACTTGCAAGATGATCGTCCAAGTCCCAAGGGGGGACATAACGCCCGGTGGCATTAGGGGGGCTAGCAGAGCCAGCTTAGGTGCGCTTTGGTTGTGGCTGAAAGATTCCAGATGGCGATACACCACCACCCCAAGCTAGGACAGCAGGCATCGATGGCATTGACATTGGTAAGCTTTGGCTTGATTGAGTGGTCATTTTTTGTATTTCTTTTTTTAAAAAAATTTAATTTGGCTTTGATTTAGCTATCAAAGAGAAATAGAGCTCACAATGGTTTCAAAGATAGGTTTTTATTAATAGGGCACAAGAGTCAACTTATTGGGGCTCAATTTGGGAGCAGGGATCTTGACTTGCTTATTATATTGAATTTCTTCAACGCCTAGTTAAGATCCTGTCAGAGGGGAGTATAGGTCCATAGGAATTGGCCTTGGACTCAGTTGACCACTTTCCCCTGGGAAACTTTGCAATGGAGTATTCAGAATTTACCTTATGTATATAATGATAGAGTCCTAACTAAAGAATGTCAAGCTTGTTATTTAGTCCTCCAGATCAATGGTGATATAAAAGACTAGGTCGCCTAACTAGAACACTAATAAAGAGGGTCAAATATTGGAGCTGGATGTTTCCTTTGCTGTTTTGATTTAATCACTGAGCAGAAAATGATTAAAAATGTAAAATTTCATTAGTTAAGGACCTCATCTTTATTTAGAGTATTCAGAAACTTGGATTTCAGTAGGGGTTACATCCTACTTGGAAAACAGGTGCACGCTAATATAGAGCTCTAAAAGAAGACATCTTGATTATGAAATGGTAAATTAACCAATAAAGCTATCAGGGCGCTGGGTGGATAGTGGTTCCAGCGCATAGGATTGAAGGCGGCCATCTTCCACAAAATAAAAACAGTGTCCCATCAGCACGTTCCACAGCCCCATCAGTTGAATAATTACATGGGGCGTTGAACCTTTGGTTAGCCACAAAAAGCAAAAGTTAGTTCTTGAACTACCTGTGAGGTGAAGTTAACTATGTTTTCTAAATGTAGAGTTTGCGGGCACCCATGCTGAATGAAAATGAATGAATAATAGAGCCAAAGCCTTTGTAGTGGCGGCTGGAACAAAAATTGCTCTAATCCATTTGGACAAATGGTCTAAAGCCATAAGGATATACTTATGCTTATGCAAACTGGTGAAAAAATGGCCCAACACATCAATAGAACAAAACTAAATGGTTTTGTAGAGCCACAACTGAATGTTGATACAAAGGGCTAATAATTTTGGGTACAACAAATCAAACAGGGCTCTAAAGCCTCTTGGATGGTCTTTAACATCTGATGCCAATAGCAAAGTTTCTTTAACCATTCATAAGTCTTCTTCAACGCTCTGTGTCCAGCAGTTGAATGTCCTCCAAGGATATCAATGGTTTAAAAGAAAGAAACATGTAATGGAGCTATTTTTTTTGACTTTACTATACAACATTCCTTTTAAGTTTGCATGTCTTGGGTGATTTTCTGTAGCATAGTTTGGATCTTAAGAGTTGCTAATTTCCATTGTTCAGGACATCCTAAAGATTACATAGTCAGTATTATTCAGGGGTTAAGGCGGCCATCACTGGCATCTACAAAAGGCTGTCAGAATTTGATGGATTGCTCCTTCATGATGGACAATGGTATAAATGTAGTTCTGTAGTATTAATGCCAACTTCACTAATTGGCCATCTAGGTCCTTCATTTTGCAGTAACCATCAGAGAAAGTCATGGTTTGTAATAATGGTGAAATGGGTGCAATATAGTATTTGTTAGAAATGCTTGATTGCCATAAAATAACCAGGCACTTTTTCAATTAATACTAAAATTCCTTTGGCCTTGCCCAGGTCTTGCTAAAATAAGCCAATTATGGTTTACTTGGTCTTTATCGTGTTGAGCTAGGATAGACCCAATGTGGAATTACTGCATCTTGAATAGCAAGAATGGCCAGTAAAAACATGGAGGAAATAAAATTATTTTTAGTGCAAAGGGTAATATATAGCGTATTTAAAAAGCCGTTTTTTAGCCACCGCCTGAAAGGGACATTCTTCTGCAAAAGATATTTAAGGGATTTGGCTAGATTGAAATTTGAGGGATAAAAATATGATAATAGACCACCATGCCCAGGAATAATTGAATATTGTTATGGCTCTAGTGGCGCAACATTTTTTAAATGCTAGAAGTTTTATCTGGGATGGGCCGAATTCCAAGTTTTAAAACCTTCGTCCAAGGAAATCCATTTCAGATTGAAAGAAGAAGCACTTTAAATCTTGAGCTGTAAAACCTTTTTAAGATGAATGAATACTTCCTGGAGATATTCCATGTGGCCATTAAAGGGTTTTCAGAAATACACTGATATCATCAAGGTATAAAAGGACAAAGAATAGCTTCAAGTCACTCAAGATTATATCCTTGGCGCGTTGGAAGGTGGAGGCGCGTTGCAAAGGCCCTGGGGCATCCTTTGCTTAAATAGTATTTAATTATCTAAGAGTGCGCATTTAGATTGATCAACAAGTGCTATCTACTTGCCAGTATCCACTAGTAAAATCCATAGCAGAAAGATATTAGGACCTGGCAAGCAATTGGGGGGAGTAATTGATCTGGGACAGAGGGTAACTTTCCTTTTGGCAATGAAATTAAGCCTTTGATAGTACCTTACTATGCGATGACTACCATCTTCTTTCAAACTAACAAGAGAGGGGAGGCCCAAGGGCTATGGGAAACTAAAAGTAACTCAGCTTTAAGTAACAGCTTAAGCTCAACAGCCACCTGAGCTTCTTCAACCTTATTTTTTTGCAGGGATGGGATCAGATGGGTTGAGCATCCCCAGTATCAACATGTTGTAAAACACCATTCTTTTTTAAAACTGTAGGTGGAAGTTGAGAAAAGGTCATTGTAACCTATCAATTGCTCAACCCAGCTCCATTTCTCATTGATGAGCTTTCTTCTAATAGGAGAACTCTTTCATTCCACTCAATAACACATTCAAGCAAATTTATAATTACAGAAGAACTAGATAACGCCAAAAACTGAGAAACAGCAAACTACCAATGTCCTCAGTCCAACCACCCGCTGCTCTAAAATGGGGTAGTGGCGAAACCCCCTAGCATCTTCTAGCCAGCAGGGAAATCCTATTAACTAGTTTGACCAGTCCCCCAATTCCTCAGGTCGATACATTCTCCCCAAGGATCACGCCCTCCACCTCGCACATTCTCAAACGGTGCCTCATAGCCCATTATGTTCCCCCAAAGCAAGATGCGATTTAGTCTCTGGGTCATATATGGCAACTTGTTCCCCTACAATGACAAACAAATAATCTAATTAGCCCAGACGCTTATGAAGCCCGCAGGATCTATCAACTTCTACCCTACAAAGGGTACCTCAACCTCAGCTTCACTTACAAAGCTAATACTGCAATCTCAGCCAACATTCCCTGGTGTTCCAAGAAACCCCCATCCCAACCACTCTCACCCAGTTGCCTGATGATACCACTCTTGTGGTTCAACTTGCAGGCACCCCACCCACCTACCCTGAAACCTTATATAACGAAATAATAGCTGGGTTGTCATAATATGGCGCTGACCCCATTTTACAATTTGTTTGTTCTTCAACAGAGCCAATTGACTTGTGGGCCCTCGCGCCTTTGCAACCATATGCCCAATATCAAACAAAATTGCCATTTTGATTCCCCCTCATACTGCTGTCCCCTCTGCATCTGACCAGCTTTCTGGGCCAGAGTAGATAAGGGGCGCACGATCTGCCCCATTTGTTTCAACCTGGACCACTCAAAGCGACGCTGAACTACCATAGCTCAAGCTGGAATCCACACGCTCAACTCCCCCCATGATGCCCCCATAGCTGACTTCAAAACCATCTATGAATGGGGCACAATCCTCCCCCCTCCACCCAAAATGGTAGATGCAACTATCACGGATTCAACCAATAAGGAACTGACATGTCAAATCCCCAATTTAACTCCAACTAATCAGGAGCCAGCATGGATTCCAGAAAGTCAAAAACCCACCCAGACACCCAACTCAACCACCCATAAGCTGATCAACCTATCGTTTCCAACCAAAATCCGTGGGATTTTTTGGAGGAAGTTGATGATTTGGGAAATTTCATCCCCAACTTGGTCGAGAACCTAGGCTCCAAAATGTACCTAAACGCAGATTATGCAGCTCAATTTCCAACTCAGCACTATGCTCCATGCTCAGATGCTGATGAATTTCAAAATGACCACCAACTCACCAAAGAGGCTGTTGCCTCCCCTGATTGTTACTCCCTTTGAAAGGCTATAGTGAAATAAGTCACAGTCTTGGCCAAGGGGATACCCGCCCCTGTCCTTCCCCTCACGCAACAAGTTCATATAAAGAATTCCTCTGATTCCACAAAGTTGCCAACAAAGCAATACAAAATTGCAATGGTTGCAATATTTGGCCCCAAGATCTGCATTACCAGCAACAACATCACCACCTTCACCACCCTACCCAAAGTTCGCCTCAAGGCTGAGAAAGCCCTATTAAGTATATCACCACCCTCCTCATAGCTAAGTTTTGAGCTTCCTGAGCCACTCTGAACCTTGACCCCCATTTTTAGTAAGCACCCACACCAGTGCTCTTAGCACTCTGCTGTACACTGTGACACACAGGATGATGAGCCTTCCAATCCTCACTCAACTCCACCATGGACGCATAGCAGTTTAATGCATCTGACTTGATTAGATCATCTTAGTTTTTTACTATTTTTTGATTTAATTTGAGTGATAAGCTCATCTCTTTAATTTCATTAAATTTTAGTTTAGTATAATTTTTGCCCCTCAGAGCTCGGTAAAATCCATCTGATGGTCAGCTTGCCTCAGTTAAATAAAAACTCTTTAAGCTGAAGTAAATTTTTTAGGGGGATTTTAAAGACACTTATACTTAAAAGAATAACACGTATATTAAACTAAACCGTTGATTTTATAATTTTTTATTAAAAAGAGTCAGGGTCAAGAAATGAACCCCTTTAGTCTCTCACTGCTTAGTATAAAAAATACAAGGCTTAAAGTGAGGGGGCCAGAAAAATCATTATACGTGGAAGTAGCTCAATTAGGAAATATTCATTTTTGACATATCAGATCTCTCAGGATTTGCCTCTCTACAACGCAAAGGCAGATGGTGGGTCAATAGTGGGCAAGACAAACCTGTGAGCAATGATTTAATGTATTATAACCAATTGGATGGTGAGACCTAGAATAGCTCCCCTGATTTTGCCACAGGATCAGTGCACCTGACTAACAACAATTTGGTATTTCAAATGAGGAGAGTGATATTCATATTACCTTAATTTTCAGGGTTCCACCAAGAATTGACCATGTTTTTTTGGCCGGATGTTATTTAAATTAATACTTGAAACACTCTTATTGCAGTATCAAACTTGTAATTATCCATAAATTACCACAATGATGGGAGTCACGCCTTTTTTTGATTTATGAAGTGGAGGTGAAATTCTAAAAGGCACCTTAATTAATTACCATGCGTGTGATGCTTCCTGACAGGATTTCCCATTGGTGCCTTTAGTGACAGTTTTTAACCAAAAGGTTTTGAGTCTCAAATTATTGGAGCTTAATTCAGGGGCAGGTATCTTAACTCACTCATTATCTTGAATTCAACAAGCATTATTCCAAAGATTACAATAAATTCTTTCAAATAATTACTTAGACTCAGGGCTTTAGCATTTAGAGACAATCAAAGAGATATAATTACCCAAACAATATCATATATTAATCAATCAACCATAACCAACAGGCCCAAAAATTGCCTATGCACTTAAGTAAAAGAGGATAAAATGTTCAAACCCTAAAAAAGTGATTGTAAAGATAAAGAAGCGTCTTAAGTGGGGTTTCCCATGGGTTAAATGCAAACTTTTTAAATGAGTAAGAAAAAGAATCACACAATACACAAGTACAAAGAGAGAGCTAAATTCTGATTAAATAAAGGTTTCTGAGGAAGCAACTCAGCAGGTGAGAGACAATGGGCAATAAAGTTGCTTAATTGTCAATATCATTATCTGAGGTAACCATTAGTAATCTATATGATGGCCACAAGATGTAACCAAAGAGAGGTTATCTAAATCTGCAAACTTGAAGGAAAATGAAAAAACTTATGAGAACTTTATAGCCATACGTTAAGTTCACTAAAAAGGTGGGAAACTTCCATGAGGTCTTCATTAATTTTAATTCCTATAATGACATTGTATTGGGATTCACCAAAGATTTTTAAGCTTAATTTTAACAATGTAAAGAGACTATACTAAATTTATAAATTTATCATCTTTTGACAACCAAAATATTAGATTCTGGTAATTCAAAGGCCTTGTTTCCCTCATTCTTAATATTATAACTGTTGAAATATAAAATAAATGAGTCAAGATTCACTTTTCCAAATCAATCATGGGTGAGGCAGCTATTAAACAATCTTTTTTGCATCTAAGCCTTCTATAGGAGATGGATAATAGATGTCCAAAGAAAAATTCTCACATGTGCAGGAACTTATAAAGATTTCTTCAAAATTGATTTCCTGGATCCCTACGCATCACATAAGGCGCCTTCAATCAATGAAGTAATAAGGACATTGACAATGGAGACTTAAACTAATTAGTCAATTTGGAATGATTTTGAATATTCTAATTGAGGGGATCAAAGAAGATCTTCAAGGTGATGTGTCCCAACCCGTCCTATAAATATAAAACGTTTTTATAAATAAAGGATATAATCTATACTTTCTCTTTTCTGGTTGCTTTTATAAGCTCTTTTTACTTGCTTTTATTAAACTCACATTCTTTTTTGTGTTAGAATCTTATATACTTCATTTAATACAATTCCTTACATAACCTGCTGATAAAATTTTGCACAGTTACTAATTTTGAATGAAAATACAATATTAAACCATTACTTTTCAATTTTCAATTTGTATAAAATGTTTTATATGAATGGAGTAAAAATTTTATATGTTCATAATTGTAATACTATATTATTACGGCTGAGAAGTTTTATATTTTGGTTTATTTAATAGTTTAAATAGCTTTGCAAAGCAGTTGGTAATAATATGGCCAATTATTAAGCTGATAGTTTTATTTAAAGGTATAAGCTGCGAAATTTCAGAAAAGCTGGCTAAAAGGAACAGAATAACCTCTTATTATCTAAAAATATTTATTTACAGCTTCAAGCCCCCTTTGAACCTTGGCTTGCAGTCTAGGATACTAGTAAGCCAACACTGGCACCAGAACTTCAAGATGCAGTTGCTCTACAAACCACCATAGACTCTACTAATATTGGCATATTTTTTATCAATTTAGGGGGGATGTTGAGATCTTTACACACCTTTCCAGCTTACTAGGTTATCTGCTGGATTTCCAGGAGATGAGTCCCACTAAGAAATGAATCAGATATAAATTGACCCCAATTAAGGTTGATAATGTCCAAGGATTTTGGGCAATTAGCCAGTTTTAGATCTGTCAAGGATCAGTCTATGTAAATGCTTAAGATCTCATCCACAGAGTTGCCAACAAAATTAGGGCATCTTGTATTTGAACTTAGATTAACTATCAGGTGTACAAATTGGGATCAGTTGGTTTTCATCACTGACTTATTGGTAATTTAAGGAGAAAGTTGCAAAGCGAGTGATGCTACCTGCAACTAGCAAATTGATCAGTTAATTTGCAACCTGTCATAATGGACAACAAGTAACATTACCTAAGCAGGTCGCTCAATAAATATGGTTAGTTTGCTGGTATTGAGTGTAAAGTGTTAAGGACATGTTTTCTGACTCTCGTTATAGGTTTCTTGGTTGTTTGGTGTAGGAATCCATAACCCAACGAAGAAGACCATAGCCAATAGAGATGTTGTAAGGGAAATTCAACGGCAATGGCTGCCGTTTCATGGCTGATGTGACGACCAAGGATTTGGGCCCAATTCCCCCATAAATTCCCTAGCAAATCATATTAATATATAAGGTTCCAGAGTAGTTTAAGTTCTATTTATCTTCAGTTAATTATTGTTGTAGTACAATTATTCTGGACACTTTTGTATGTATAAAGAGTGAGGATTGGATATCCTTTTAAGAGAAGTTGACCTTTGATGTGGACCTCTGCTTACTCAGAGTGATAAGAACTAGGGCCAGAACCTCTGAATCTGAGAGTGGATTAAGTTCAGCCAGAATAGCGAATAATTCCCTACATGTCAAATTAGTATTTTGTAAATTATTCCAAGTTTAGCATTGGACCACCTATGATTTAATTATTCAACTACAGATTATATTTGTTAGTATATTATCACTTATATTTATCTATTAAGCAGCGCAAATTGTGCACCTACTGAAAATGTGCAATTAACTTTTGAGAACTATCAATTGAGCCAATCTTTAACATTTTGGTTCAATAGTTCCAGATTTTAACATTTTGTGCTCGAAACAGGGGGTAGGTGAGTAAGTTAAGCCAAATTATAATGTCGTATAAAGAAGAATTAGAAAGTTATGGACAGAATTTGCAACCATCAACAAGAACGCATTGAATTCTGCCAATCATAGTGAATTTGCTGCCTTTGAGGAGAGAGTTACTAAGATCAAAGAAGAAGTATAAGAAGTTTCCAAATTTAGCAAATGAATTACTTAGGAAATTAACGTCATTTAAGAAAAAAGAAGGAGAATTAAGCAAAGAAATTTTATTCTGAAGGTGGAACGTGAAATGGATCGCATTTAATTTGTGCTTATTTAGCTCAACCATGGAGCAACTATTGAAACAAGTCAACGATCTGAAGAATCAAAGATGCGAACCTAGAAAGCTAGTTATGGTAAGCTGGGGCCTCTGCGTGGAACAACTAGGGAAAGCCTGTGGAAACATGGGTGAGTAGCTAACACCTGAATCCAAAGAGGCACATCGGTCAGGTCCTGTAGTGTCTGAAAGAAGTGCAGGATGGTAGTGATGACTGTGTCAACTTGTTCTTGCGGGTGTCTACCACTCCCTGAGGGGAGATTATGGCAGGAAGGGGGGGTACAAGTTGGGCAAGGTGCCTGTTAAATGGCCTCTCCATGAGCTGGGGTTGCGTGAAAGCGGACCCAAGGAAAATGGAGGGACAATCCCGGTTGGCTGCACTCTGGTACACCAGCCTACAATAAGCGCCACAGTTTGCCAAGTTGGCCTTAAGCTCAGCTAGCTGCTGATTCAGTCAGCACGAGCTGGCTGGTGGCAAAATGGATTATGCAAGAAAGTGATAGCAAATTTTAAAAGGACTCCAAGACTTCCTGCTCAAAAAAGGTCCAGAGAGCATAACTCCGCTAAAAAGCAGGTGACAAAGGGGTAGCTTCAGCTTCTCCCCCCTCAGGGGCCTTAAACCTTGGGGTCGTCAGATCTAGTCCCCTGCATGGGGAAGAGAGGCATATTTCCTGTCCTGGCTGGTCAGATGAGCGCCCGGTACTTAAACAAGGTGAGCATATGTCAGTTTAGGGTGTAGCGTGAGCTACTTTCAATCACAGTCAGGCCCACATTTTTAAGTGGTGCTTAGGTTTGCGCAGCCCTAGTGCGGTGGGGGGCAGTACCCCAGGCCTTCATCCCACAATAGTTGCCTGAACTAGGAGCCCCTTAGGGCTTTTAAAGCTCAAAAATGAGAACCTTATGCAGTGACTGAAACCAAAGAAAGTACCCCTAGAACTCCAGTTGGAAAATTATCAACTCCTAGAAATATACTGATAGCATTTGGTGATATCTTAGAGATACCACTGAGGTTACTACTTAAGTCAGGTAACCAAGCTGAAATTGGAAGCTAGACAAAATTTTGAGAAATTCAGAGCCACGCCAAATTACTTACTTTTCATTGGGACAAAGCTCCTGCATTTTTCTGAATGCTCAACATGACTATGTTTGGGTATGGCGATAGACAAAAAACTCTGACGGCTGAACTGTTTGAGTACAGCTTGTCAAAACTTAATGTTACCTCATCTATAGGGAAACAGCTAATTTTGTTCAAATTCCAAACCTGCAATAATGAAGGAGTTTGGAAGCCCCACGCATATGTCAAAATGAAAGCAAGAATTCATGGGGATCCAATTCCAGAAAGATGAGACTGTAGCAAATTTCTCTGACCATTCATACTTAGAATTGCAGATTTTGGTTAGAGCGAAAATTTTGGTTAATTTATGACACACAGATTGCATTACAAGCAGCCCTTTGGCCTTATTACAATCTACATCAAAGAATGTCTTCCATGCTAGCCACCAAAAATAATCACTACTCTGATGTTGGATCACTTGAAGATGCTAGGAGCTACATTCAAGGCCCCTAATAAAAGATTTAAGTTGAGACCAGTCAAAAATTAGAATCCTACCAAAGTAACTAAACCCATTAAGGAATTAAATAATTGACCATTACCAGGAAACACACCTGAGGGGTTCAATGGACATACAGGAGTAAATTAAATTGTCAATATTGTGGAGGAAAGGGCCACTTTGATAACCGGTGCTTCATCAAGAAACCTAAGGAGAAAATCAACATGGTCCAGGCAAAGGAGGCCAACCCGCGCAGAAGTTGGAAAAGGGCCTGCAGACTAGATGGGGAACAGTCTAGAACTGCAGTTTAAGCGCTCCCCCTGATATCCTAAATGAGGACATTGATATCAGTGATCTCTTTGTTGATGACGATGTATAGACCAGCTTTACTAAGTGGTCAACTTAGATGTCAATGCTGTAACCAGAGCTGGAGCAAAGGATTTTGACCTTTAGATAATCAAGGAGATCACTCGCCCATATGCGCCCCAACTAGCAGACAATATTTGGGCCACTGAGAACCTGGATGATCTGGATGAGGTCAAATTAGATGAGGTGAATCTGTCAATCCTCCTAAGAGTAATTAAGAAATCATTTTTTGATTTTTCAGTGCCAATACATCACACCATCACTTCAGCAAATAATGCCGCTATAAACTCAGTAAATACCATTTTGAAATACTCTGCGTGTAAATATATTGATATACTAGCCAATTGAGTACAAATGTGGGAGTTTATTGACAGTGGAGTGCCAATTAATTTTGTCTCAACCAGGCTGGTGACGAAAATGAGAATCTCGCCTGATTTGGAACATAAGAAGGAATATGGAAACCACCAGGCCAAATACAACCGTTTCCTGTGGAGCATATAGCGCTTTACCACTCAGAAAGAGATCCTTGGTGGTATCCTCCTCAGCTATAGTTTTGGCCAACCAAAGCTACGACATTCTAATTGGGACAGAGTTTCTAAGAAAACACGAAGTTAAATGTAACTTTAAAGATAATACGTTAGCCATATTGGGTCAAACATTGCCTCTAGTGTATCAAAGATATGAAAAACTCCACTTACCAGGATGAACGATTTCATCAATCTGATATACAATGATGACATTAACCTGATTCACTATAAAGTTGGTTGGATGAAAGCAAAGGGAAATACCCACGAAAATTCTGGAAAATTGGGGAATTCTGTTATGAAGCAAGATGCCAAACACAATACCGCCAGGATTGCAGATAATAGATGATACAGGTTTGACGTTGGAGATACCTGAGCTGTTGTATGGAGAGGTTGGCAGTCCAGGGAAGAAATCCAGAATAGAGCCATGGGTGGCGCCTGGGATAGTGATGGCGGGCCATGGAGAAATCTGAGTTCTCTTGACAAATTTATTGGAAAATGATGAAAATTTGGAAAAATCAGATCATTGCGTTAATCTAATCCGGATGGCAAAATTACAAAAAAATCCCTAATTTGTGACTCTTGCTGAGATGAGATTGCCAGCAGGGGTTGCTAAGAGTATTAACCTATTGATCAACTGAGAGCAACAAGCTGATTTAATGGAAAGACAGCAGGAGGAGGTTCTCACATTATACAAAATTATCAGGAAACCTTTGCCCATGATAATCATGACTTAAGATGTGCAAAGAACATACTCCATAAAAATTGACACTGGGAAATTTTTTCTAGATGAATGGTACTGATTTGACAGTAAAAGGTTGCTTAAGTGGTAGTGGAAAAGTAAATCTACAAACTAGTGAATCATGGGATCCTAGTTCCATCATTAAGCCCCTGAGTGAGCCCTATCCTGATATTGAAGAAAAAGGATGGCTCTAATTTGTGGTGATCAACTATCAAAGACTGAACAAAATAAAAAAAGGATTCCTATCCATTACCACAAATTGATAATGCTCTAGATTGATTGCGAGAAAAGAAGTAATTCCTGCAATGGATTTAATATTGAGATATTATTGATCCAATTTGCTGATGGAAGACCAAGAGAAATGCACAATCATCATTGTGCAGGGTCTATACCAACTGATTAGGATGCCAAGGTCTTTGCAATGCGCCTGAAACGTTTTAAAGGTCCATGGACGCCATATTGAACGACCTATAGTTGTCATGCGTCCTGGTGCACTTGGACGATATAAATTTGTTCAGTAGGATGTTTACTGTCCATTAGCACCACTTGGAAGAAGTCTTCAAGAGACTGTCTGCGTCTAACCTGAAGATTAAGCTGAGGAACTGACACTTCTTCAATAAAGAGTTGGAATATCTGAAAAACCATCACAACTCCAGTGGACTGCAGCTGCAAGCCCATAAAATTGAAGCCATAGAGCGGATGGCCATCCTAGGAAGTGTCAGAGATATCCAAGTGTTCCTTAGAATGGTCATACTACTGAAGATTCATATGGGATTTTGCGAGAATTGCTGAGCCCTGTTCCATATGCTGAAGGATCCAAAGAAAGGGTTTGTATTGTCGGACAATTTACAAGTCTGATTGTTTAATAAGAGTGTTTTGGGTCAAACTAATGGAAAAAGAGGATGAAATTGGCCAAAAGATCCTAGAAAACCCTTTGTGGAATCCTTTGAATTGGGGCAATAAATTTATCAATAATACTCAGCCTCATACCACGAAGTTAGGTAATTGAATTGCACCAACTATGTGGCAAATTCAGGATAGCCCATTGGAAGCTCCTCCCCAGGCCACCACCAATTTAGTACAGCCTAACCCACAGAGGCCTGCCCCTTTTATAGGTTCAGAATTGGTCCTACAAGGTAAAAATATTTTCATGCCCATTTATTGAGTAAAAATTAAATCATTACTTCACTGTCATATCCTACCAACTACAAACGACTTTCCATAAGTTGTTTCATAAAACGAGGCGATTTTTCTGAGATTCAATATGTCAAATCTTAATATTTCCTTATTTGGATTTTACTAAGCAATCCAAACTTTGAGCCTCAAGATCTTAAATACTAGATATCAACTTATTAAGAGGGTTTATTTTCATACTTTGCACTTACTAATTAAAGCCTTAAAAAACTACTTTTTTAGAATTTATTTTTAACTTATTTTTAATACAACTAGTGGTGAATAACCCCCTTTGATTCTCTTAGCAGTAGTGACTAATTTCTTCTTACAATTTTGTTGAATTCTGGGGCAAATTAGCACCAGCGAGCATAAACCCAGCCCAGAGTCCAACAAGTGTGGCTCACTACAGGGTGTAGTACACCACAAAAAAAATGGAGGGTGTTGGGGTGAATAATCCTCACAACCTCCTCTCTGCTTCAGAACCTCAGCTAGTTGCACTTAAACAACAACTAGCCAGCACTTTATCTTGACTTAAGAAGCTTAAACAACGCCATTTTAAGTGTCCCTTTAAAGACAAGTTCACCCCTGGCGAAGGTAGCATTTCTTCATTTGTATATATCTATGAAGCAGCATGAAATGGGCGACGGACCTCCATAAGGACAAGCACATCCTTCTACATTAAAGTCGCATGGCCCAAGAAATTATGATTCCTCATATGAACACTCTGAACATCTGGGCCGAGGTTAAAGAAGCTCTTGTAGCTGAATTTGGCTCAACACAAAGTCTAAAGAGGAAAAAGCAGGCCTTTATGTGCCTCAGCATGAAAAGGGGTGAATCCCAAAACCTTTGTTAATCGATTTTATGGTGAAACTCAGCCTCTGGTACATACTAAAATGTTACCTCTTGAGGATGCCCTTGTTGCCATTCTAGATGGTTTAGCTTCTTACCCTTCCATTACACACTTTATCTCCATTAAAAACCACATCCATACTATCCGCGACATCAAAGAGGAGCTGTTAGAGGTTGCAGATATATATAACAATGAGGCTACTTCAGGAATTGTGTCAAATCCACAAAACTTCACCATTGAGGACTCCCCAACCATATCGCTGAAAACGGAATCCCAGATGATCCCTATGGCCCCACCTGGGTTGGTTAATACCCTGAGACCAGAACCTGCTTTGCGTCTCAAAACTGATCTTCCTTCGCCCATCCAACCCGAGGTCCTCAGGCTAGTAAGTCAGAGTTCATTATTGTCAATGGGATGCGCTCCCTGCCCCCACCTTGCCACCAAAATCAGCTTGTTCCATTCAATAAACCTCTGAAAGTGGATCCAAAGCCTACACCACTTTCTCAGGTGACGCTCACACCCACCAACAATGGGTTTCAGGGTTAGGTAGCCAAAGATAAACCACCAATTTTTAAGGATCAAAGCCTCTGATCAATCCAAAGCTGGCATAGTTAAAGCATCCCCCTCCAGAGATGCTATCTCCTCAAGGCAACCCTAATCCAAAACCTGTAGCCATGAGGAAGCCCAAACCTCTCCCTCTGGTGACAGTTTCTCCCAACATCCATAGGCTCAAGGACAAGGCTGCTCAAGCTAAGCCGCTAGCTCTAATGAACATCACTGTGGAGGTCACCCAGCTACTAAAGTTATGGCCTCCACCTCTGACGGTTCTTCTAGCATTCACCCAATGCGTATGGACAACTCTTCAGATGACAAGTCTGAAAGGGATTATGAGGACGTTTTCTATTAAGTCCTGGAAGCCCCTGTTGTAGTAGGTATACTTGATCATCTGAACCCTGAAGGAATAGATAAAGCCTTGATCCTTCAAGAAACCTATCTTAATCAAGTGATGGGGTGCCCTGAGGTTATTAAAACCACTAGCGACGCTGTCCAGGTTATTGCTTCACTGATTTGACCTATTCATCATGTGCACACCCTAAAGTCCATTAATATAATTATCCTGAGACAGCTAAAAAGCTTGCCTCTACTCTCCGTCTTAAGGAATTATTAGCTCTCCCCCTACTTTGGTGGGACCATGACTAAGGTAGAGGTTGTTATTCAAAAAAATCCAGGTTAGGGCTATCTTGAACACTGAATCTCCCATAAACATTCTTTTTTCCAAGTTGATCAAGAAAATAAGCTAGCTCCTGATCTCAAGTGTACGCAGGAGTTTGGAACGGCAGGTTACAATAACACCCATTCATTTGGAGCCTAGTCCTCCTTGCCTATTCAGCTTGGAAAGCTCAGCTTGTCAGCTCCTGTCATGGCCTTGGACAATAACATTTATGACATGCTTATTGGCATGCAGTTATTTTTAGTATCTATATAAAGAAAAGAAAGTGTGTATGTGTGTGCATGTGTGTGATGCTCAGCCAAAACTACGACATGTAGAGTTTTGAAAATTTGGCTATAGGTGTACAGGAGGGGGCCAAGTGCACCTCAAAGCTGGATTTTTAATTTTATACTAAAATAGGAAGTTTTATATGTAATAAGTGATAATACTTGAATGTTTTTATGATAATCAATATATTGTTACAGCTAAGAAGCTTTTATATTCAGTTGATTTGATATTTAAATGGTTTTGGTAAGTGTTGGTGGTTTTGGATTGATTAATAGGCTTGATAGTTTTATCAATCAGTTAGTGATTAGTTGATTCAATAAGTTAATTGGTTTTGACTGGGTGGTTTGTGGTTTCTTACTGTTTTGATGTGCTCAATGGTTACAGGTAGGTGTTTGATAAATTTTAGTTAATTTGATAAATTTAATTAGTTTTGTTGAGTGGTTGATAATCTTATATTTAATCTTATAATTTGATCTCTTTATTTTATCAATACCCATCTACTAATTTAACATGTTTGTTGCCCAGCGGAATTCTGTTGAGCTTTTCATGGAACCCAGTGTGCTATTGACAAATTATGAATGCCAGAAGCAATAAATAACATTAAAAAATTATAACCCGTTATCCCAATTGTCCAAAAAAAACACAAATGTGTTTGAATTATTTGAGCAAATACTATAATATATTGTAATCTAAATAATACTTTATCACAAATATAAGCTAATAAATAGTATTGTATAATTTGAATTTTTTTAAAAGTTTTCATATTGTATCTGATCTAAACCTCTACCCACGCAGCTAGAAACTTTGTTTTGCGCTCCTTTCTCTTAAGTACTCCTTTGGAGCTCTAATGGTGGTTTTGGGAGGTTTTTACCTCTTTGAACTGATTTTGATATCATATTTGAAAATTGCTATCAGCAATGCTAAACCTATGAATTTTTCATTAACACATTCGTTGCCCTGTCACCTATATTTGGGTAATGGGGCCCAATGAAAGCATACCCATCACCCATATTTTGGTGACATGGCGACTAACATGTTAAAAAAGATTATTGGGATCATCTGGTAAACTTTAAACCCGCAAACAAATCTGTTAAACTGGATACCAACGAAAATTAGTCTAAAGTTTTATTTAAAAAGTATTATTCTGTTTATTTGTTTATATTATAACTTATCCCATAAACAAAATAAACTAGAAATCACTAAACTTGGCACAAGTACTTTATAAAGTTAGGAAATGATAATATAATATTTTTAATAAAATTATAAAAATTTTGACAATAGTACATATAAAATCTAAAATATATATGCTTTTAATAGTCATCATATAGTAATTTGGCTGAAAATTTATATTCATTTTATTCAATAGCTACACAGGTTTTGATAAGTGGATGGTATTCTTTGGATGGTTTGTAGATCCAACAATTAGTTTTTGCTGAGTAATGGTTTGTTTTTTGGTTTTTTTGATGGGATCAATAGTTTCAAGTAAGTGATTTTTGGTTTAGTTAATTTGGCAAGCTTAATTGGTTTTGACTAATTGGTTGGAGGTTGAAATATTTGATAGGTTCAATGGTTTTTGAACTTATTCATGGCTATCTACCAATATAAAAACTAAAAAGATGCAGAATCATCTGTATGTTATAAACACTGTAGCAAAGTATGGATATTTCACTAGTGATGTTATAATCAACATGAAACAGGGTCCTCTCCCCACTTGGGTATGAAGTCCCTCTACTATTTACCAATGAAGAACTAGTAAATAAGAATACTCCTGCTTAGTTAAACACTCTTCCTCTGCTTTACCTTTATTTTACATAACCTCTGGATGCAACACAAAAAATGCTAAATTTGGTGGATGCTTTAGAGAGCATTCCCTTTTATGCTTCAGAGGAAACAGTAATCAAGGCTGGTGAACAATGTGTGGTCGCTACCAATGTTACTCTACATATCCCCTGATCCTGTCTGTTACACATAACAAGCATTGATGGAGTAAGTTCTTTAGAACCCCAAGTTTTGCTGGGTATATTAGACCCCGCCTATCAACAACCCATTATAATTTTATTGGGAACCTTACCAATAAACCAATCATTGTCAAAAAACATCATGAGATAGGGAAAAGTCTGATATATCCCCTCAATGAGATTGAAAGTGTCTTTATTGGTTCAATGTTGGATTTTGGCTTACCCACTGATTTGATGGTGTGTACTCTGCCTAACATCCACATTTCAGATGACCTAACTCATGATGAGCTTAAACAAGTTCATTTTCTATTGGGTATATATAGTATATTTTTCTCCCAGCCTGACACAGGTTATGGGCATATGAAGGGGTGGAGCCACTTCATTGATGTTGGTGATGCTCAAACTATTTGATATAAACCTTACCATAAGTCTAAGGTTGAAAAGCAGCAAATGAGGGTTGAACTCAAGCAGTTATTAGACGCTGGGTTATTAGTACCATCCCAAAGCCCCAAGTGCGTCTCCTCTCTTGCTCTTCAAAAAAGAATGGAGGCCATCGGGTAGAGATGGACTACTGTAAACTAAATAACCTCACTAAAAAGACAGCTATCTTATCCCTCACATAGATAATGCCCTTGTCCAACTCTCCAGCTCAAAATTCTTTTCAGCCATGGACACTGCCAGAAGATATTGGAAAAAGGATCTTTCTCCCCAATATCAGGATAAATGTGCTCTCATTTGTAGTGAAGGTTTATCTCAGCCTACCCGCATACCCCAAGGGCTATGCAATACACCGGCATTATTCCAACGTGAAATGAATTACATTCTGTGGGACCTTAATTTGAGCTGCATGATTGCCTATCTTGATGAAATCACTGCCTTTTTGGCAATGTTCACTGATCATCTCAATTATTTAAAACTAGTTTTTAACGCCTGCGGGCTTCAAACATCAAGTTGAAATCATCCAAATGCACCTCCTTCCAAAAGAAGCTAGATTTCCTTGGAAATGCTATTTCCCAAGAAGGGATCCAGCCTTTACAAGATAAGTTCAAAGCTATCTCCAAAATGCCTGCCCCTAAAAAACCTCCAGATCATTCAGGTATTTCTGGGTATAATGGGGTATTACCATAAGTTCATCCCCAAGTTCGCCCAGCTCAGTGAGCCTCTCATTTGACTATTGGCTAAAAAAACCTTTTTTATTGGGATACAGAACAAGAAGCCGTTTTTATAACTCTGAAACAAAAGCTGCAACAACGTCCTATCCTACGGCACCCTGATTATAATAAATCTTTTGTATTGTTTACTGAAGCCTCAAACTACGCTATTGGGGCCATCTTATCCCAACTAGATGAAAACGGTAAAGATCATCCTGTATCATATTTCAGTAAGAAGCTATCAAAGGCGGAATGCAACTACAGCGTCAAAGAGAAGGAGTACCTAGCTGTTTTTTAGCTGTAAAACATTATCGTCCTTTCTTGTATGGCACTAATTTCACTGTGTTACCAACCACGCCTCCCTGAAATGTTTATAGAATATAAAGGATCCTACTGGGCGGTTAGCATGCTGGGCTCTAAAGCTCCAGAATTATGACAAGAAGATTGAACATCGTGCTGGAACCTGCCACATGAATGTTGATGGGTTGACTTGGCTACCCATCCTGAACTTGTATAATAGTAAGGCGTAGAGGTTATATGCCTCTTAATGACCTCCAATGACTGGGATGATGAGAATGAACCGGTTCAGAAAATGTTACCCTGTCACTCCTGCAACATTGTAATGGAGAACGGGAAGTTGTATAAGCAGGTGGGGGCAAAGTGGTTGCCTTATCAACGGCCTTCAGAACATGTACCTGTTATCATGGAGGATCACTCTACCTTAGTTCATGGGGGAGTAAAGAAAACCTATAAGTGGATTATGGAGCGGTAAAATTTGATAAGGAATCATGAAAACTATTGTCAAAGTCTTGGATGCCTGCCTCACAAGTAAGAAGCAATCCAGTTTCAAAACTAAATACCAATATCAACCAACTACCCCTCAACAACCGTTCCACACCATCAGTTTAAAGTGTAGTAGGTCTTCCCATGAAGACTACCAGTGAAAAAAAATTTATCCTAGTGGCATTGACCACTTTACTAAGTGGATTAAAGCAGTGGCTCTCTCTGCTCAAACAGCCAAGGCCACCGAAACATTCCTACAATAAAGTATTTTCACTCGCCATGGCTGTCCCCAAGTTCTACTCTGTGACAATGGTAAGAACTTCAACTACAGAGTAGTCAAGATCCTGGCTACGTCTGAGGGGACCCAACAACTCTTCTTGGCTCCATATAATCCCTCGACTAATGGAACTGTGGAGAGAGAAAATAAAACCTTGGTTTCTATCCTGCATAAAATTGCCTCTTCGATCCACTTCACTGGAATCAATTTCTACCCAGAGCTCTTATAGCATATTGGATTAATTATCACAAGATCCTGAAAATGTCCCCATTCCATTTTCTGTTTGGGTGGGAATTAGGGATACCTGCCCTTTTAGCTAAAGAGGTTTTCTCCTCTAAAGTTAAGAAACCTGAAAAAGGCATGAGAAGATTGGCTCAATATATCATTTAGCTTCAATCTGAGGCTAATAAAACTTAGCTAAATTGGTTATAAAAGAGGGAAAAGCGGCCAATGAGTTTTGGGGTCCCCTATCTTCCTTCAAAGCGTCTGACCTAGTCCTTTACTACCATGAGCTCATCACATACAAAACCACAAGTTTCGATCTATACTATGAGGGTCCCTTCAATGTCACTTACAAGAGAGGTGACAAGTATTCTATAAAATCTTTAGCCACGGTATCACCATAAACATAGTACATGACCGTTTCCTGTGCCCTTATTCTCCCCCTAACACTTTTGAAGGGGGTAATGTCAGAAAATTATAAGTCTGATTATTTAATAATAGTGTTTGGATTAAAATAAGGAGGAAAATGAGGACAAAATCGGCCAAAAGAACTTGGCTGATTCTTGGCGGAATCCTTTGAATTGCAGCAATAAATTTACCAATAATACTCGGCCAAATATATTAAAGTCAGGTAATTTAACTGCACCAACTATTTGGAAAATTTAGGATAGCCCATTGGAAGCTCCTCCCCAGGCCACCACCAATTTAGTACAACCTACCTCGCAGAAGCCAGCCCCTTTTATAGGGTGGAAGGGGTCCTGCAAGGTAAATATATTTTCATGCCCACTGATTGGGTAAAAATTAAATCATTACCTCACGGTCATATCCTATCAACTACAAACGACTTTCCATAAGTTGTTTCATCAAAATGAGGCGAGTTTTCTGAGATTCAATAGGTCAAATCTTAATATTTTCTAACTTGAATTTTACTAAGTAATCCAAAGTTTGAGCCTCAAGACCTTAAATACTAAATATCGACTTATTAAAAGGGTTCTCTTTTCTTACCCCGTGGGTACTTGTAAAACCTAAAAAACTACCTTTTTAGTATTTATTTTCGCGTATTTTTATTACAACTGTTTTATAATTAAACCCCTTTGATTCTCTCAACAGCAGCGATTAATTTCCTCCTGAAATATTGTCTAACTCTGAGGCAAATTAGCATCAGCGCATAAACCCATCCTGGAGTCCAACATGTAAGGAATGAAGAGGTCTAAAATACTTTTGACGAGTTATGTCAGTAAATGATATATTCGCCAATTTTGAGATATCCAAATTTTAATTGAAAGTAAATAGTATAGACCAATGCTTTATTGATGATTATCGGCGCCATCCTGAGTCAATTAGATGAACTTGGGGACAAGAATTCATAAGCCCAAAAGCCAAATTTTGTCAGCATCTAAACAGAATTACACCATTACTGAGCGTGAATGCCTTTTGATGATTTACGCTGTAATCAGTTTTGGGTGTATATTCATGCATGCACTCTAAAGTGATAATGGACCACTCCTCCTGCGTTGGCTGCACAACCTGAAAGAACCAGAAGGACGTCCGGCCCATTGGGCACTGAAGCTTCAAGGTTATTACTTTGATATAGTCCACCAAGTGGGAGCTTCTCATCAAGATGCAGATGGCTTTTCAAGGTTGCCAATGGTACAAGTGGTATACCAACAGGATAATGAGCAGTTCCAGAGAATGGTCAAAGGAGAAATAAGTAATGAGCCCTGAGAGATCCAAGGTGCACTTCAAAAAGCAATGGAAAACACCAAGACTAAGGATTTACATTGTTCAAGATGATTGTTGGAAAACGTATTGTTATTCCTGAAATCATCTGAACAAGCGGCTATAGTTCAAGCTGCCCATAATATTGTCAGCATGGAGGCTGAGAAAAACAATTGATCACATTCGCCATTAATAACTGGGAGTCTATCTATTATGATTCGGCCAAGTATCTGGATTGCTGCGTGGAGTGCCAGTTACACAAACCACATAAGAACAAACCCAGATATTGACTGGTCCACCCTGGATTTGCCTGGCATATGGTGTCCATCAATGTGATGCGACCACTGACTACAAGCATGGGGGGAGTCAAATACTTTATAGTTGCAATCAATCATCTAACTATATTGGTTGAGATGAAATCTTTAGCAAAGATGGTAAAACAAGTGTTGGACTTTTGGAGATTTTTAGCTCGCTGGTGCTTATAAGCCTAAAAATCCAACAACTGAGGGAGAAAACCACTTAAGATAAAAAGGTTAAATAAACAGTAAAACTTAGGAATTTGAGTTTTTTTGTGTATTTATTGATAGCCGCGGGAGTTCAGAAAGGATCCCTAGTTTTTCATCAATAATTCATATTTAGCATGTTAGAGTTTGAGGTTTGAATTGCTTAGCACATTCCAAATTAGGAAATATGCGAGAAGGACCTATCAGGTCATTTTAAACTTGCGTTAGTTTAGGAAACGGCTGAAAGGGGCTGACAATAGGGAATTTGGCTCCATAAGGTAAGGCTTTCATCAATTTTACCCAATCACTGGGCGGGTAAAGAAAATCACTCCATTGGTCCCCCTTTGACCCTAAAAATAGGCTGGTCGCCGTGGTGCAACCTCTGCAACAAAAATGGAATTTGGCTGAGAGCTTAGGATGCTCCGATCCCCTGAACTCATAGGATTATTCTGATTTTTAGTAGGAAACTTAGGGCTCAATTTATTGGGTTCCACCAATAGTTGGCCAGGGTCTTTTGGCCAGTGGAATCGTTTTTAATAAAAAATAATAGTTGTATTATTGGAATCAGCTATATATCCAATGTCTCTCCGATTTTCCCCTGTTTGCCCCCCAACATTGTTACTTTGCAGCCTGGAGGGCAAATGTCCGACATCGCCCCCCTCAAGAATGTTGGGGGGAGAATAGGGCTGAAGGAAGCGCCCATGAACACGATTGATGATGATCCCAGAAGCAAGGGATTTGATAGAATATTCATCTCCTCGCTTGTAGGTGACTGAAAAGGGCCCTTCCCAAATAGAGTCAAGCTTTTCACTTCTTGGAGTGATTTGGTTGTGGTAATAGAGGACCAAGTCAGATACCTGAAATGAGGGAAGAGGGGCCTGGAGATCATTTGCGGCTTGGCCTTCTTTGGTAACAGTCTTTGCTAAGTTAGTCATAGCCTCAAACTGTAGTTGGATGATGTGCTGAGCCAACTTTCTAATGGCTTGTTTAGGATTGTTCTATCAGAGAAGACATCTTTATCTAATAGCGCTGGTACCCCAGGTTCTCTCCCATATAACACTCGGAAAGGGGACATTTTAAGTATATGATGATAGCTAATGCAATAAGCCATGAGCGCTCTGGGCAAGTAAAGATCCCAGTGAAGAGGGTCTGAACTGGCCATCTTCCGCAGTATAGAGACCAGGGTCCCATAAGCTCTTTCTACAGCCCCATTGGTGGATGGATTGTAAGGAGCAGAGAAAAGTTGTTGCATCCCCATGGAAGTGGCAAGAAGCTTTACCACCCTAGAAGTGAAGTCTTTTCCGTTGTCATAAAGGAGGACCTGGGGACAGCCATGCCGCGTGAAGATGTATTGATGTAAAAAGTTAGCTGTGGCTTTGGAAGTCTAAGCGGGGAGAGCCACAGCTTCACCCATTAGTAAAATGATCTATACCAACCAAGATATAACGATTACCCCTGGTAGTCTGAGGGAGAGGACCTACCACATCTAAGCTAATGGTGTGGAAAGGTTGATGTGGTGTCATAGGTTGTTACTAATAACGGGATTTAAAAACAGGATTGTTTTTTGCAGGTCAGGAAGGCTTCCAAGACTTCCATTATGGTTTCCACGATGGCCTCCCAATAATACCGCTCTTTAACCCATTCATAGGTTTTCCTGACTCCGCCATGGCCCATGAGAGTATGAGACTCCATGATCGCAGGTACGCGCTCAGATGGCCGGAGACAGGGCAACCATTTAGCCCCATTTGCTTGTACAACTTCCCGCTCTCCACCTTGGTATTGCGAGAGTGCCGAGCTAACATCTTTTGTACAGGCTCATCTTCATCAGCCCACGCCCCAGGAGTCATTAGGAGGTCATGCAACCTCTCAGCTTCACTATTGTCAAGGTGAAGAACAGGCAAACGCATTAACCCATCAACATTCATATGGCATGTCCTGGCACGATGCTCAATAGTCATATTTTAATGCTGGAGCTTAAGAGCCAAGCGAGCCAACCGTCTAGTGGGATCCTTCATATTCTGCAACCACATTAGAGAGGCGTGGTCAGTGATTACTTTGAAAGAAGTGCCATAAAGGAAAGGGCGGTATTGCTTAACAGCAAGCAAGACAGCTAAGCACTCCTTCTCAGTGACGCTGTAATTGCGCTCAGCTTTTGAAAGCATTTTTCTAAAATATGGCACAGGATGATCAACCCCTTTTTCGTCTAATTGAGCTAATATAGCTCCAAAGGCATAATCATAAGAATCTGTGAATAACATGAAGGGCTTGCCATAGTCAGGGTGATGGAGTATTTGTCTTTTTTGTAACAACGCCTTCATGCTCTCAAATGCAGCTTTTTTTTTCAGCACTCCAATGAAAAGGGGTGTTTTTAGCCAGGAGACGGACAAGGGGCTTACTGAGTTGGGCGAATTTAGGGATGAGTTAATGGTAGTATCCCATCATGCCTAAAAAGACTTGTATGTCCCAAAAAGTTGTAGGAGGGGGCATCTTAGATATTGCTTCAACCTTGTCTTGTAGAGGTTGTATTTCATCCTGGGAGATGGCGTGTCTGAGGAAGTCCAGTTTCTTATGAAAGAAAGTACACTTGGAGGGCTTTTGTTTGAGGTTGGATGCCCGCAAGCGTTGAAACACCTCTTTTAGGTGCGCGAGATGCTCATTAAAAGTTTTGAGAAGACTGTGATGCCATCTAAGTAAACAATGACACAACTCAGCTTAAGGTCCTGGAGGATGTGATCCATGGCCCGCTGAAAAGTGGCGGGTGCATTGCACAAACCTTGAGGTAGCTGATTGGGTTGAAATAAGCCCTCGCTGCAGATAAGGGCGCACTTCTCCTGATCCTGTGAAGAAAGGTCCATCTGCCAGTACCCGCTAGCCAAGTCCATGGCGGAGAAGAATTTAGACCCAGATAGTTGGGCTATCGCATCATCAATGCGGGGGATAGGGTAGCTGTCCTTCTTAGTGAGGTTGTTCAGCTTACAGTAGTCCATACCCACCTGATGACCTCCATTTTTCTTCTTTATCATCAGGAGTGGGGAAGACCAAGGGCTTTGGGATGGCACTAGCAACCCAGCATCTAGCAGCTGTTTGAGCTCTGTTCGCATCTGTATCTCTTCAACTTTTGAATTGCAGTAGGGTTTAGAGCGGATAGGATGAGTATCCCCGACGTCAATGGTGTGCATCCAACCTTTCATATGTCCTTAGTCATTATCAGACTTGGAGAAGATATCGCTGTAGGACTCCAATAAAGAATGAACTTTAGTAAGCTCCGCGGGAGTTAAGTCCTCCGAGATATGAACAGTGGGCAATGTACATATTGACTGGTTGGCAGGTAAGCCCAAATCTGCCATAGACCCAATACAGTGGACCTGGCTTATGTCCTCAAGGGGAAGCAACAAGCCTCTTCTGATATCCTGGTGCTTTTTCACCATCATATCCTTCTTGTTAAGGTTTCTGAGTAGGAGGTTAATGGGGCGATGATAAGCAGGCTTTAACACGCCCGGCAGAACTCTAGACTCCAAGGGGCTAACTCCATCAATGCTTGTTAGGTGCAATAAGAAGTTGCGAGGGATTTGCATAGTAACCTTGGTGTCTAGTACCTTCTGTTCACCCGCTTTAATTACTACCTCTTCTGTAGCATAAAAAGGGATACCCTCGAGGACGTCCACTGATGGAGGCAACATCTTGGTATCACATCCTGCCGTTGTGTAGTGTAGGGATAAGGCAGAAGAGGGAAACTCAACAGTACAGGTGAAATCTTTTTTATTGAGCTCTTCATTGGGTAAAATCAGAGGTACCTCATAGTTAAGCAGAGAGAGATAGCCCTGTTTCAGATTGATGATCCCCTCATACTCAAATATGAACTGGGTACCAATGAGCATGTCGTATGTATTGTTGGTTAAGGCTACCGCTGGGGCTGAGAGGAGAAGTTTCCCATATTGGATAGGTAAAGATGGATAAGCCCCAATGGCGCGGGTATTGGTTGGCCCTGTCGTTCCAAACTCTTGAGTATAGTCAAGGTCAGGAGCCAACTTAATTTTTTACATAAGCCTTGAAGACACAACATTCACAGGAGACCCAGTGTTAAGAATAGCCTTAACCCGCACTCCCTTAACAACAAATTCTACTTTAGTTAAAGTTTCACCCAGACTGGGGGAAGAGCAAGAACCTCCTTGAAATCGAGTGTGCAGGCGAGGCAGTTGGCAGTCTCAGGATATTTCTACTGGATAGCTTGCAACGTATACACACTCTGAGGGAGCTGAAGCATTGATGCAACAAGCTGATCCGCGTCACTGGCGGTATCAATAACCTCCAGGCCTCTCAACACCTGATAAAGATAGGTGTGGCTGGGCACTTTAGCCCAATCTACTCGCTCTGGCTTTAAGTGATTGGGTACCTCCACTTCCCCTGGGGCTCCTAAGACATAGAGACCATTATCTTCACAACCCCCTCAGTCTCGTCATCAGAGGGATTCTCAATACAGGTTAGAGAGCCCATAGGGGGTGTGGGGAGGTCAACGCTTCCCTTCTTAAGTGGTATGGGATTGGCAACAGCTTTAACTTGAGCCTTAGGAGGGATAGATTCGGGTTGCCCCACGGTTATAGGTTTAGTGCGAGGTACAGCTAAAGGTGAGGCCGGTGGGGAAGAAGGTAGCGCCCTATGAGAATGTGACGCTTCAGGCACTTTGGGAAACTGCTCTGCCAAGGGAGGGGAGCCAGGTAAAGTGATAGCTAGCTGTGTCAGCTGCGCTTTTGAACCAGAGGATGAAAAGGGCAGTGCCATGGAATTGGATGCTTCAACTTCAACAGCATTAGGCCGAGCAGTGGCTGGGTTCTTTGGTGCACCAGGTGGTTTAGCTTTTGTGACCTAGACATTTGACCCGTTGTTAGTGAGGGCAGTTGGAACCCGAGGAAAGGGTTTAGACTTAAATGTAGGCTTTAAAAATAAAGATGGGCCAGCAAAAGGGGCATCTACTTTCACCAACGGGGTTTGTTGAGCTGGAACCGATGAGGAGCACTGCCCTGTCACAGCTATAACCATTTGTGGCAACTCCGCAGGGTCAGGCTTCCAAAGGAGACAGCCATAGTAGATGCAACATTGGGTGGCGGGGAAGCTTGATTCATCGCTCCTTGTGTAGGATCAAGCTCATATATCTCCGCCACCTCTAACAAGGCCTCCTTTATATTGTGTACATTTTTGAAAGTGCGCTTTATGGAAGTGAGATGCATGGCTAATGCAGGATAGGCCACCAAGCCAGCCAAGATAGTGGCAATAGCATCATCTAGGGGTAGCATTTTAGCAAGCAATAGGGGTTGCGCTTTCATGTAAAAGCGTAAAAAAAAAAGGCGATTAATTTACACTGTGATAGGCTAAGGCACATGAAGGCCTGTTTCTGCCTTTTCAAACTTCGTAATGAGCCGAATTCTTCAGTTAGGGCTTGCTTCACCTCCGCCCAGGTGCTAAGGGTAGCCACATGTGGAACCATGATCTCTTGGGCGCCACGACTCAAGCAAGGAAGGAGGTGCTTAATTTTAAGATGATCCGTTGCCCCTTCCATAGCAACTTCATACATAAAGAGGAAAACAGAACACTTCCCTCACCTGGGGTGAACTTATCCCTAAAAGGAGGTTTGTAAATGAGAGGAGAGGCCCCATAAGGGCCTGGTGAAGAGAGCTGCTCAAGCCTTTTGAGGCGAGACAAAGCTCTGGTCAGTTGCTGCTCCAAGGCAGTCAGCCTTGGTTCTGAGTTAGTTGTCATTTTTTAAGGAGTTTGGTGCTGATAACGCCAGAGTCACAGGTTCCCCCTGTAGTAAGCACCACTTGCTGGACTTTTGGAGATTTTTAGCTCGCTGGTGCTTTTTAAGCCTAAAATCCAACAACTGAGGGAGAAAACCACTTAAAATAAAAAAGTTATTTAAATAGTAAAACTTAGGAATTTGAGTTTTTTGTGTATTTATTGATAGCCGCGGGAGTTCAGAAAAGATCCCTATTTTTTCATCAATAATTCATATTTAGCATGTTAGAGTTTAAGGTTTGAATTGCTTAGCACATTCCAAATTAGGAAATATGCGAGAAGGACCTATCAGGTCATTTTAAACTCGCATTAGTTTAGGAAATGGCTGAAAGGCGCTGACAATAGGGAATTTGGCTCCATGAGGTAAGGCTTTCATCAATTTTGCCCAATCACTGGGAGGGTAAAAGTTCTCACTCCATTGGTCCCCCTTTGACCCTAAAAAAAGCTGGTCGCCGTGGTGCAACCTCTGCAATAAAAATGGAATTTGACTGAGAGCTCAGGATGCTCCAATCCCCTGAACTCAAAAATTATTCTGATTTCTAGTAGGAAACTTAGGGCTCAATTTATTGGGTTCCACCAATAGTTGGCCAGGGTCTTTTGGCCAGTGGAATCGATTTTAATAATAAAATTGATAGTTGTATTATCGGAAGCAGCTAAATATCCAATGTCTCTCCAATTTTCCCCTGTTTGCCCCCCAACAGTCTTACTTTGCAGTCTGGAGGGCAAATGTCTGACAACAAGTATTGCACAGCTTAAACTAAAGTAAGTCATATGTAGCCATAGATACCCACAAGTCTTGTTGAGTGACAATGGAACGAATTTAACATCCCATGTGATCCTGAAGTTGAAAGAAATACTGGTGATTCAAGGAGTCAAGTCAGTACCTTACCATCCAGAGACAAACAGACTGTAGAACGAGTGAATGGAACACTGGCCATGACGCTGAGGAAGCTGGTCTCTGGACTAACTTTTTTGGGGAACTTACCTCAGTTTAGTGAAAGTTGCATATAATACTAGTCGCCATACAGTGACAGGAAAAACGCCTTTCAAATTGCTATATGAAAGGAAGGCTGCGTTACCACCAATTCTATATTTGGTGGTTGAACCGACATTAGGGATGAGTGCTGAGCAGTACTTAATCCAACTTTTAAATATTCTGATCAAAATGCAATCAGAAACATATAATACAACCTTGAAGAAAAAGATCAAGGCCAAGATGATGGATGATAAAAACTGAATGACATTATCCAAATACCATATAGGCGATAGAGTAGCCTATAGCAACACGCATGGCTTCAAAAGAAGAAATAAAATAGATGCACCATGGTAGGGTCCATTCAAGGTTATTGTCAAGATGGCGTTGGATGAATATTCCAACAAGAACCTTACAAATGGAAGAGTCATTTCCAGGTTCCATGCTAAGTACCTCAAGAAGTGAAACCAAAAAAATAATAAGAGTGTTTCCAAAGGAGCACTGAACCTTGAGATGGTAATGTCCTGAAAATTTTTTGTCAAGTCCTAAAAAGAGGACCGGTGAAATAAAATAAGTGGGTTTGACTTAAAAGATAAGACCTCTGAACCATTAAAATTAGTAGGTCAGAGTGTACCCAGGGACTAGTTTGGGGGGAAATGAGTAAAAAGATGGACTGCCAAACTGAGTAAAGATCATGGCTCATTTTTGAGAAAGAGGAAAATATAATAAAAAATTGATAAAATATGAAAAATTAATATACATGAAAAACCTTATAGTTTAAATTTCTTTATTGGTTATCCTTGTGTCAAACATTTACCTTTACAGCTCAAAAAATAAAAATGTTTTAGGTCAAGTTTTGCCAAAAAAGGGAAATGTCAGCCATTTGCGATTCCCCAATGCCATTATGAACCAATTTAATTTAAATGTCGATGAGAATGGCCAAAAGACCTTGGCCAATTCTTGGTAAATCTTCATAAATTGGGGTAACACCAGTTTAAAACCCGCATGGGCACATTTAGTAAAATCAAATGATCAGATTTCACTAATAACAATGGACTCCAGGGAAACCAGTGGAAGGTACTCCCCCAACCAGCACTGAGTCCTTCACCACACCTGCACGGGGGCCACACCCTTTTATAGGCATTGTGGCAGGCCTACAAGGTGAGAAAATTTTCTTGAGTGATAATTGGTTGGGGTACATCAAAACCCTGCCACATGGGAATATTCTGCACCAAAACCCCAACATCCTTTTCCCAAAAATTATCTAACTTTCCCCCAAAATCTGATAGGATCAACTCCCATATTAGCTAAATTGGAAAGCAGAGAAGCTATTCCAAACCTACTTCAAATCCCTCCAACCTTTGAAAATAATATATATACTAGTCATTGGAAATTGGAAAGGAATTGCTTCTCATTTTAACCCCCGCGCCTCTATTACAAAATTATAAAAAACCACTTTTTATCTTTTTTATATTTTATTTTATTAAATCCTTTGTGAGATTCAGTAGCGTAGCACCAAGCGAGCATAACAGAGCTAGATTCCTACACCTTGATTTGAGGATGATGCTGCCTATGTTGCCTCTTGGGGAGAGAGTATGTATAGCAGTAGGAGTAAATAAATCATAAAGATCTCTTTTAGATTGAACACTAGTAAGGGCTAGACCTACTCAAAGCCAAGTTCGTTGAGCAGAGACTGAACCCTGAGAAAACATGACAAGGGGAAAAAGAAATTGAGTTGTTAATACTTTCCAAATGCAATACTCTGGATTAAGGAAGAAAACCACTAGAAAGAAAAAAGGCAAACAGCGAATAACCCCAAAAAGTTCCAATATGGCACTGGAGCTGGAAAGATTATTCTTGAGTGCTTGCCAATGGGCTTCATCAAGAACTTTGGACATATGGGCCAGCATTAAGCAAGGGATACTAGATGGAGGTTCCCAAATCATGCACTGATTGGAGCCATCATAGAGAGGTACCAATGCAAAGCACTAGAGATGAGGTAGTCATGCAAGGAGTGAATGACATCCTTAAAGCGATAACTACAAGCTGATTGGAATTGAAAGCAGAATAAATTATAGAATTTGGGAGATTATGGAAGCTTTATGGTCCAATTTTGAAGAACTAGGACCAAGAAATGAAGAGCTTAGGCTGCAACATTTTAAACTATGATGCTTGAGAGATTGGAGGTGTTCAGAGCCTTAAAAAGCCTCAGTTACTAAGTTTCTTACTTATGCATAGGTGAGCTCATAATGTTCACGATTTCCAATTGCTAGTTTGGTTGAAAGAACAGCTGGTATATAGTATTAGCTAAGCCAAAAAAGGACTCTGGAAGCATTTTGGATCCAGCACAAAACGACTGACTGATATCAGATGGCATTGCTTTAAGAGGCTTAACGATTGTAATAGAATTATTGCAAAAGGAGCTGAATTTAGAAGAGTATTGAAGTCCAATTTGGGAACTAATGTAGGAGAAAGAATTGGCCGCAATTTGTTGAGATGATTTTATTTTGAAATCATTAAGATAAGATACCATTTATGGTAGTTCAGCGGAAGGATTACCTACATGCGCTTGACTTGGAGTATGGGTCATAAGGGGACCATAGAAGAGTTTCCTCTGACCAGAATGACTCATTAATCAGAAGAGATGGGCATCTTCAGAAGAACTATTGTCAAGATATTGCTGGTACTGAGAGTTAAAATTTTATATATGACATGGACAAGAGGGAGACTTTGGACTTTTATAATGGTTAAATTTTTCAAATTCAGTTAGATTAAGCTCTAATTTATTCTAAATTTGGCACATTTAAATTTAAATTTATATAAGCGTTTCAAAAAGAAAGAAAAGAAAAGATAGAAATGAGCAAAAAAGTTATTAGAAGAAAAAATACAAAGGCAAATATCTAATCATTCTTAATTTTGCTGTGAGAAAAACATTGATGGTAGTGACATCCTGTCAATGATGAGGAGGGATATCAAGAATTAAAGGAAGCTGAACCAGGTCCTGAATATTAAAATGTGTCATATACCCTGACTGGGGAAAGCTGGCTTTCTAGAAATAGCATCATCACAAGTAAAACGACTAGGCTTTAATGACAGTGGATCATGAGGACTGCGCTCTGAGGAGGTGGTAGCAAGGAGGAAAGGAAGAAAACTTCAAGCCTAAGGTTGTCAATAGCAGCGTTGAGTGCAGATTGGCTGTGCTCAACTGGAAACTAAGAGATATTTTCTCTGGTCTGAGGTGGCATTCTCTTGTCCCAATCCTAATCTTTCTGAAAATCTAAGCAAGAGGGGAGATGTTGGGATTTTTGCTCACCTTTTCAGATTCCTAGGTTATCTGCTGGTTCATTAGGGGATATGTCCTGCTAGCAAATGAATTAAATATTGGTTGAACTCAATTTTGGATTAGTTATGCACAGGGATTTCTTGTGTATTCATTGGGTTTGGATCCATCATGAATTGATCTGGTGAATGATTAAGATCTCATTGGAAGAGTTGGTGACGAAATTGGGGCATTTGATAGTTGATTGTTGATTAACTATCAGGTGTACTGATTGGAATTGGTTAGGTTTCATCACCAACCAATTAAGGAATTTAATTAGCAGTTGTGGGGCGAGTGATGCCGCCTGCAACTAGAAAATCAATCAGTAGGTTTTCAACCTGCCATAAAGGGTAAAGAGTATCATTACCTAAGCAGGTCAATAGAAAAATATGGTTGATTTGCGGTGATCAGTTGGGAAATGTTAGGGACACATTTTCTGGCTCTTTCCATCTCAGGTCTCTAGGATGTCTGACAGAGGAATCACTAACCTGATGGAGAAGCTCATCGCAGATAGAAACGCCATAGGGAAGTAAAATGGCAACGGCTGTTGTTTCATGGTTGAGGCGCCAAGTGAGGAGTTGGGCACCAAATTCCTCTATAAATTCCCTAGCATTTCATAACAAGAGTGGACCACTTCTTATTGGGAAATAAGTTCTATTCATCCTCCGTTAAATTATTGTTGTAGAACAATAATTGTGGACTCTTTTGTGTGTATAAAGAGTATGGATTTAATATCCTTAGAAGAGAAGCAAACCTCTGGTGTGGATTACCACAGACATAGCGTGACAAGAAGAAAGGCTTGGAATCTCTGTATCTGAGAGTGGATTAAGTTCAGCCTAAACAGGGAAGAATCTCTATAGTTAATATAATCAGTATTTCATGGATTACTAAAGGTCTAGCATTGAACATATCAGATTTAACTATTCAACTATGTATAATAGTCTTCATACTATTTTTGCTCATATATAAGTTAATATCAAGCAACGCAAATTAACCACATACCAAAACTGTGCAGTTAACTTCTGGGAACTATCAGTTGAGCCAGTTCTTAACAAATGAGGCCAATAAACACAGAATTTATTTGATGCTCACTACAGGGGTAGTAGAGTAGCCATCAGTTCCCAGAATTTAACAGACCTTATGTATTTTAAGGGTACAATGTTTAGTATCAATTGTTTTTAATTTGACATAACATCAAATAGTGGCAAAGGATAGCCGTGTTATCACAGAAACAAAAGTCAATGATTTAAAGAGTCATAATTGTAATAGTTACTAAGTTAGAATAATAGAAATAACTTAAGTTGGTATTGAATTTAATTTAAAAAGCTTAATTAAGTTCCTAGAAAATTAAAATCAGATTTTTTAATTTTTTACTAAGCTGACACCCAACTTGTCCATCCTCACCTACAAATTTTCAACGTTATCATTCAGATACCTCTTTCTTGTAATAGTGAGCTTAACCATCAGGTGATATCTTGTATTTATTTATAATTTTCTAGGCGGATATATAGTAAAAACTAATTGTAATATTATAGAAAAGCCACCTTTTAACTCTGGTTGCAATCACTAATTGCAATCAATCTATTCAAGACTAGGTAATTTTGACAATCTCTTTGAGGAGATTAGTGTGCACCCAATATCAGGTAGCAGCTGGGCTAGCAAAATAAAGGTCTCAGGATTGGGCTCCACACCGTTTAAAGTTCATAAACACCTCAGCGACACCAGCAGGCTTTATAAAAATAATAAAAAACCAGTAGTTAGTATTTTCCCGGAGATTTTAGCCTAGCAAAATGTAACCAGTTCATCTAAACTCCGAATTCCCAGCCCCTGTCATTAGTGAAGCACATGGTTTTAGTTTTCCTGGATATTAATCAGACGGCACTTTGGAAAAGTTTTTTGTTGATGTACACAAACATTTCACAGACACAGTATATGTTGCACCGCACTCCATGACTTGTGGTTGGTTGGATCTCAGGTTTGGAACAAAAAAGCAGCGGACGAAGCTGCACAGGTGCATTTGTGGTAGACCTCCCAGATGGTCAATAGGTGGTCGAAACAAAGTGATATCACTGGACCAAATCAAACCAAATTTTTGTTACGTTCAACTTCCTCCCCACAGCAATAAGCGCACAGTGCTGGAGCACCACCTCATGGTTGGGCTTAAGAGCTAAGGGGAGCTTCACTCCTTCAAAATGAAATGCTTTACACTCATGCCAGACTGTTCATGGGCAAAGTGATTGCAGTGATCATTTCAACTGCGGTCATCACAGAAGAATATACCCAAAAGCCCCACATCACAGTTGTGAATGTTGACAGGCAGTAGTCCCACCCGTTCTGAGTCACAGTAGATAGCACACCCCCTATCTGCACCTTTTGTTGCGCTTTTGGCCACAAGGTCCACATCTGCCCTCCAAAGAGGGCATCACACAAAACGAAATCTTCCCCAACGCAATGGTCAGTGCAGATTACCATTATGAACTGGATATTGACACCAACGCCGCCTTCCCGTGGGGTGTGCAGGGGTGACACATTCAGGTCAAACCTTTGTCCCTGCAAGAATGCAAAAAGGCCAAGCAGGCCTGAAGAGCAGCAGCCAAGGCAGCAGCCATGACTGCATCCATGGTCTCGCCTGTGAGACCCAGTATGACATCAAGTCATTATCTGCTGAAGCAGATAATGATTCCTCTCACCAATTAGATTGGACCAAACAACTTGAGGACCCAATGGGCAAGTAAGATTTACCTGAGCAAAATAAGCCTTGATTGAAACCAATTCTACCACCCATTTCCCTCACAAGTTTTTGTTGACCTTTGATGATGCACCGCAGGAGCACAGCAATTCAAAAACTTGAAAAAAATGACAAAAGCAACAAAATCAGAACCCCACTTTCTTTCTACTTGACATCACTTTTAAGGGATTTTGATTAAGAGTACCCAATAATTTTCCATTGCCACCTACACCGCATCAGTTTTCCATTTGTGTCTGTGGATCCACCATCTGCTGCCCCAGTATGGGGCAGCGGTGCTCAACCTGATAGCGTTTTCACCCAACAGGCAAATGTGTGCATACTGGCTCATCCAGACCGCTTAATGCATCAGGCTGATTTGTCCCTCCAAGGGACTTATTTACACTTAGCGCGAGTCCACCCAACCCACTCCCTCCCCTAGTCCTACCCCAATCTAATATTCGCTTTTTCCTACGCACCAAATATGGATGTCTCTTCCCATATTCTGACAAAGTAATAATTGAGCTGGTAATAGCTACATTTGCACCAGCTGGGTTTATTGACTTCCGCCCTTATGTGGAAATCTATATTACCACATTATCCAGCTTGCAAATTATCTAAGCTTCAATTAATTTAAGATAATTGGTTCATTTATTTAATTTAGCTTATTGATTAAGCTTTGAGACGTTGATTAATTATTTAATCTCATTGGCAATAATCACCAATTGAACAGTTAATCATAATTCTCATAGGATCATATCCTATGATAATTATGGTTAAAATTTTGTCAGAGATTGTTGCCAACAATTCATATACAAGTAAATTGGCTCAAAATGGGTAATTACTCATAGAAAATCGTTGGGTTTGGTATCCGGCATGTGGGCTGTTATGAATAGCAATTTAATTATGTTATTACTTGTGAATATCAGCTGGAATATTTCCCAACAATTGAACCAATATCATTTTTCTGTCAGCTAGGCATGATAAGACCATCACAGATATCCCTTATCATCGGCTAGGCATACTGAGAACCTCATGGTTACCACAAATAATTCTAACACATGTCCTTCATCATTTTACTCTATAATTATTCCCTCACTTTAATAATAAAAACACCTTAGTATTGTGAATACTTTATTGTTTTCAATTGTGGATTGTTTACTTCAAAGTGAAGTTGTGAAGAAGTACTTCCTGTCTAAGTTTTAACGCCAGAGTGAGGCCAAAGTCAAATAAATCCTTATATATTGCCAGAGTGAGGCCAAAGTCACTTAACCTTTATATTGCCGTAGTAGGGCCAAAGCTACCCAATTATATGAACTTGACTAAGATAATTGACTTCATACAATTAGCAAATTCATGTCTATTCCCAGAAGTCAATAGTTAAGCAAACCTGTGCACCAGTAGAAACCCTGCGGTTTTTACTCGTGGTGCTCACTACAGGGGCTGAGTTGATTTTATAAGAACACAAAAATGCCAAATTATTTAAACAATAAAGAACATCAAAGAAATGAAGAAACAGGGTCATCAGCAGACACTGGGGAATTATCTATTAGAGTCTGGAATGCTGGTGGATCCTCAATACATCCATCTATCAACGATTGGAGTAAATGAGAAAGCCATAATAATTTATGAACCACCTTTGGAGCGAATCTGATATAATATACCCAGCATCAGTGATATACTAATGAGAGGATTCCAGATTTTGCTGACTGATAACTTAGACCAAAGCTGTGGATTATTCCACCACAATATCAATCAGTAAGAGTAAATATGACACTTCAAGAAATTCCTTAATATGAACACTTCAACATTAATAGGATAATTGTGGAGCATTAGTAATATTGGCAGTTATATTATCAATTATGTACAGCTGACTACCCAAAACATGAGAGCCATCTAAGTACAGCATCAGGCAGTGATCGCTGATCTTGTTGAGTATACTCAAAATAACAGCATACAACAGCAGGCGCTGATGTGACAAACAGATGTCAGTTTTCAGCAGATTCGCGCTGGTTTGGATTCCACATCGCAGTGAGCCCACCAATCAAACGCCCAAACTAAGAATCTGGTGGCCAAGCTGAATACAAAACTCCGGGGATTAGGTGAAGAGATCATCAACCAAATTGGGTTTAATTAATGATGGAAACATGATGTGGATAAGCATTGCTGATTAGCTGAATCAAATATCGCTGATATAATTCAAGCTCAGGAGGCAGCTGTGCCAATGGCTGCAGCCAATACCAAAACTCATATGTCTTTCTTGATTTAGTTAAAGGAAGACGGGTAATTAATAGTACAGTCAATGATATGGAAAGAAAATTTGAATGACTCAACGAAGAAATGAGAGCCAAAATTGATAAGCTTTGCACGGAAATAGAAATTGTCAACAAGAACGCTTTAGAATTGGCAACTCAATCTGAGTTAGATTCATTGAAAATCAAAGTCATTAAGTTTAACAATGAAGTGTCCAAATATAAAAAATAGAACCGTGAATTTTATGAGCATTTATTCAATATTCAAACCTGGGAGGGCAAGTTGCAGAAAGAAGTCAAAAATCTGAAAGCAACTTTACAAGATGAGATTGATAATAAATTGACAACTTCAGGAAAACGACTGAAAATGCTTGGCTTGGGAAAATAAAATCCTTAGATGATTGGATGACCTTGAAAACTCTAAGTGTACTTGTTCACGGGATGAGTACCATGAGGTGACTTATTTGAGGAAGAATCAACATCCATTGAAGCAGAGAGTATCGCTGACAGCACCGTCCAATCTGTTTGGTAAATGCCCCCAACCATTGCGGTACTCCATGAAGTAACACCCAAAGAAGCTCTAGTGTCTGGTCAAATCCCAATTAGGAGTGCTGGCCCAATTATTGTTGAGAGATTTCAAGAGTACTCTGAAGCTGCCCGTTTTCCATTGGGATAATGCGACTGCCTTCTTCCAGTTATTGATTTGATGATGTACGGTTATAATGACTGACAAAAAGCTGTCACCATCATAAGATGTCTAAAACTTTGTGCCAAAACCTAGTTTTGCCTTACCTTTGTGGGGAGAACTGGAGTTACAAGGAGGTGAAGGAGGCAATTCTGACCAAATTTGGTAGTCCAGATAAGATGGCAGCACAGAAACAAGAATTTATGGGCATTCAATTTAAACAGGACAAAACAGTGGGTGCATTCGACGACCATTTTTATGAGGAAGCTCAGATCCTCAATGGGGCCAACATGATGACTGATTTTGACAGAAGAATTGCAATGCAGAACACATTGCACCATCATTGAGAATTTCACCAAATTGATGTTTTCCACTTTGACCAGTAAATGCACCATTGCTCAAATGGTAGAACACCTAAGAGTTTTATCAGCAACGTTTGACGCACCAAATCATACATACAAGCTGAACAACCAATCAAACAATAATAAGGAACCAGGAAAATTCCCCAACAAATCAAGAGATCTCACCAATCGTGGGAAACAAGATAAACTGAATGAAGGAGCTAGACCATTCAAGCCTCGTTTAACTTGCAATAAGTGTGGACAGCATGGGAACTTCACCAATAACTGTGGACAACACAAAACAAAGGATCAGGTTAAATTAGTCCAGCATAAGGATAACCAGGAAACTTCCAACGGTCAGGGAAAATACCATGCAGTCTAGATGCAGAACAGTCTAGAACCGCAGGTAACCAAGTTTCCCTAGATAAATCAGATAATTTGGACAAGTTGGATCTATATGCATATGAGCCTGAATTAGATTCCCCTCATCAGATCGTGTACCAAGATGTAAATGTAATAATGAGATCAAAATCGAAGGAGATTGCCCCCAAAATTATGCAGGAGGTAGCTCTCCTGTATGCCCGAAAGATAATGGAGAATGTCCAAAACGCCAAAGATGAGATGGACTTATTGAATACCAAGCTAGACGGAGTTAATGTGTCAATTCCAATTGGTACAATTCTAGAAACATTTCCTTGTTTATCAGCACAGTTAATTCATACCCTGGATTCGGCCAACAAATCTGCTATACATGCAGTAAACAATAGCTTATCTTATTTTTCTGAGTGCACTATGGATTTTTTGGTGAACCAAAACCCGTCAGAACAATAATCAACAGTAGAGCCAATTAATATAGTATCGACCAAATTGGTAAAGAAATTAAAGGAAACCAGATTTGGAGCACTGGAAGCAGTACAGGACAGCAGGCCCTGATATACAACTTCCTGTGGGTATTATAGCACTCTATTGCTATGGTTTGGATCCTTGGTCATATTGTTGCCAGCGATTGTTCTATCCAACCAGAAGTATGACATACTCATTGGCACTGACTTCATGTGGAAGTATGGGGTCAAGTGTGACTTTGAAGAAAACACTTTGAAGATTCTGGGGCAAACGCTGCCACTGGTCTATAAATGAGAGGAGAAAGCGCCCCTCAGTAGACAGAACAATTTCATCAATTTAGTCTATAAGGATGGAATACTACCTATCAGTTACAAGTTAGTCAGAAGAAACGCCCAGAAATTACCTAAATATGTAAATGAGAATTGTGGAATCCCGATCTGCTTAAAAGAAGATGTCATAATTCAGCCGGGGTTGCAGCAGATCATAGAGACTGGACTGAATTTAGAGATCACAGAGCAATTATATTTGGAAATCAAAGCTCCTTGGCAACAATTGAGGATCGAACCTTGGGTAGCCCCAGAAATTTTAGTCCCTGGTCATGAGGAGATTTGAGTCCTTTTAGCCAATTTGGGAAAATCTCTGATAAAGGTCAAATGACACCAGGTGGTTGCATTTGCCCAACTAAAACCGGTGACAGAGATTTGTTCATTCCATGAATTTGGTGAATTGGGGTTTTTAAAAGAAACTGATGGGAATATTCATACACTAAAAGAATGGAATTGGTTAGCTGAATTTATGGAGGACCAGAAAGAGAAAGTTCTGGCATTATTTGAGAAATACTGAGTTATTTTCGTTCAGGACAACAATGATCTTGGGTGTGCAAAGGATGTTTTGCACTGAGTTTGTACTGGGGATGATGGGCTGATTTGATTGAGGCCTATTTGACAGTCCAGGGTGGCAGAGGCAGTTGTAGCTGAAAAAATTGAAAAACTCTTAAAGCATAGAATGCTCGTACTGTCATCCAGACCATGGGTGAGTCCTATATTAATAGTTAAGAAGAAAGATGGTTCAAATTGAGTTGTAATAGATTACTTACGGTTAAAAAAATCACAAAAAAGGACTTGTATCCCCTGCCTAGGATCAATTACATGTTGGATCAGTTAGGAGGAGCCAAGTTTTTCTCCGCCATGGATTTAATATCCAGATATTGGCAGATAGACATGCCCCCAGAAGACCAAGAGAAGTGTGCTATTATTACAGCACAGGGGTTGTACCATCTGATGAGGATGCCTCAAGGCTTATTCAACGCCCCACGACATTTCAACAGGCTATGGACACAATTTTGTCAGCTTTGAAGCTGTCCTGTGTCCTAGTCTATCTGGACGACTTTAATGTATTCAGATGAACGTTTACCAATCATTTACAACATCTTGAGGAAGTATTCAAGCGACTGGCTTCAGCAAATCTCTAAATCAAGCTAAGAGAATGCCATTTTTTAAGGAGGAATTAGAATACTTAGGATTTATAGAAGTGATTAATTGGATGTCAGTCCCCAAGAGAGTACGTGATATTTAAGTTTTCCTTGGAATGGTCAGATAATATTGCCAATTCATTAAGGATTTTGCAAAAATAGCCAAGCCGCTTTTCCACCTATTAAAAGATCCAAAGAAGGGATTTGTCTGGAATGATGAGGCTCAATTCGCATTTGATGAATTAAGGAAATACTTGACAACAAGTCCAATTTTAAAATACCTGAATTTTGCGAAGCTGTTCATTATTCAATTGGATGCATTACTGATGACAATAGGAGCCATCCTTAGCCAAGTGGATGACAAGGGGGATGAACACCCCATAGTGTATGTCAGATGAACACTGTCAAAGGCCAAGAGGAACTATATGGTTACAGAGTAAGAATGTCTTGCAGTTATCTATGCATGCAAGCAGTTTCGAGTCTATATCCACAGAACGCACTTCAAGGCCGTGACTGACCATGCCTCTCTCCGATGGCTTCATAACCTTAAAGAACCAGAAGGGAGATTGGCGCGGTGGGCTTTGAAGTTACAGGCCTATGTCTTTGAGATAGAGCATCAGGCGAGAGATAAGAATCAGAACGCTGATGGTCTGTCTAGTTTGCCAACTGTTCTTGCTGTGCAAGATTGTGCTGATGACCTATTCAAGCAAATGATCCATGGGGAATTGTAGGAAGAGCCAATTGAAATCCAAAAAGCGTCAAAGAAGGCAATGGAAAATACTGAGCTTGCTAATGGACAATTATTCAAAATTAACTAATGAAAAGCAACTTTTATTTCCAAACCATCAGAATGCACTGAGATAATTTGGGCTGCCCACAAGGTCATCAGACATGGTGGGTTAAAGAAGACGCTCAAACATCTCTGGCAATACTACTATTGGGAGTCACTGAATTTTGACGTTACTGATTATATCACCTGTTGTGTGGAATGTCAGATCCATAAAGCCCCATAAGAATGTGACGAATTACTGATTAGTGAAGCCAGGGTTTGCTTGGCGCATGGGTTTAATCAACGTTATGGGGCTACTAAGTGTGAGTACAGGCGGTGTATGTTACATAATAGTAGTGATTGACCACTTTACAATATGGGTCAAAACCTGAGCCTTATGTCGAGCAGATGCCCTAAGTACCACCAAAATTCATCCTTGAGCTGGTGGTATACTGACATAGGTGTCCCCAAGTGTTGCTGAGCGATAATGGAAATAATTTTACCTTGTTCATAATTCCATGCCTGAATGAACTAATGGGAATTAAGGGGGTGGTGTCTGCTCCCTATCATCCTGAAACAAACGGAGTTGTGGAATGAGTCAATGGGACACTTGCCACTATGCTAAGGAAGCTGATCTCGGGTAAAGCGTCATATTGGGTGTCTTATCTAAGTTTGGTAACTTTTGTGTATAATATCAGTTTCCATTCATTGATGGGAAAAACGCCATTCAAATTATTATATGGTCATAAAGCAGCATTGCCGCCAATTCTCTATTCAGCAGTGGAGCAAACTCTAGGGATGAGCGCGTATAAATATCTATATCAACTTGCAAACATAATAGTTGATCTACAATCTCAAGCCTGTGATACAATGATTAAGTTAAGGATTCAGGCTAAAAAAAGCCTATGATAAGAGTCAATCCACTCTTAGGGAATCTACCATTGGATATCAAGTAGCCTATTGCAATACCCATGGGTTTGGTCACTAAAATAAGCTAGATGCATTATGGTCAGGACCATTTGAGGTTATTGCAAAAACAGCGAATGATGCCTACATGATCAAGAATATATCTGATGGTCATGTGATTAATAGAGTACACAGCAAACTTCTTAAAAAATGATATTATATATATATATGAATAATGAAAAAATAGATAGAAAAAATAATAACAACAATAATAATAAAAGAGAAGTTATTTTTATATTTTTAAGCCTCAGGTTGTGAATTGCAAGCTCTTCTTCAACGCCTCTGGGGAGAGGGAGGTTGAATGACAATGTTGTGAAAGAGGTCGCCAAAGTCAATCTGAGATCAGATACTTGCAAGGGATAGAGCAAGCCAAAACCAAGTTCTCTGAACCTGAGGTGGATTCTATGAATATGTGACGATGGGAAAAGTAATGGGGACTTCCAGTTTAGCAAGTCAGGAAACCCTGGATTGGTGAGGAAAACAGCAATGCAGGAATATACAATCTTCAAACAAGTCCATGTAATCTTTATATGGCACAGGCGCCGGAAGCTGTGTCTGGAGTGCTTGATGATGGGCTTCTACAAAGAACACTTGGCATATGAGAGAACAACGAACAAGGGAAATGCTGAGGGCTGCTGAACCATACCACCAATTAATGTCATTAATGGAAGATATTGATAGATAGTCCCAGTTGTGAAGTAATCATGCAAACAGCGAACAGTGTCTTGAAGGTGGCGGCTGCAGGCCTCCTGAAACTGGAAGGGAAAGGAAAGGTGAAAATTTGGCGATGTGGGGAGTGGAGTAGCCCACATGCAAAGGACTTGCCCTGCGAATTAAAGTGCAAAGGAGGCAGAATCCTGATCAAGTAAACTATCAAGGTCACAAGGCGCGAAAGAGATATTAAGTGCCTCAGTTGATTTACCCCAAAAGTTCATAATACGGAAGTTCAACATGCTTGTTGTTATTGATTGTCAATTTGGTAGACAAGATAGTCAGTTTGTAAAATTGGCCAATTTAGAAAAGGAAATTGGGGAGAAGATCTGACTCAATCAGGAAAGATTGATCTAAGTCAGGAGAAATTGCCTCTTTATGCACAAGGGCAATTACTAGATTTAGCACAATGGGAGCTAAATCCAGTAATGCCTTGAAATTGAGCTCAGCGACAAGAGAATGAGGGATGAAGGAACGAGAGTTCAATGATGAAACAGCCAACCCTGTCCCCTCTTCAAATTTTGGCACCGTTGTGAGAAGAGCAGAAGAGGGGATTGCTGAATCAAGTTGACTTGGGGGGCTGGATCTAGATGGACCAGAAAGGATACCTCTTAGAGCAGCTCGTGACATTGCTCAAAAATGGGAGGCGTCTGCTTTGTTCAGACTAGATAAGATTCGTTCATAGAAGGAGTTATTTGATGAAGACATTATTTAGCTGATAATCTGGTCAAGAGGGGGCGATGTGTAGTAATTTTTATATGACCACATTACCCAGCTTGCAAGTTAGCTAAGCTTCAATTGATTTAAGATATTTGGTTCATTTATTTAATTTAGCTTATTGATTAAGCTTTGAGACGTTGATTAATTATTCCATCTCATTGGCAATAATCACCAATTGAACAGTTAATCATAATTCTCATAGGATCATATCCGATGATATTTATGGTTACAATTTTGTCAGGTTTGTTGCCAACAATTTGGAGATGAGTAAATTGACTCAAAATGGGTAATTACTCATGGGAAATTGTCAAGTTTGGTAGCTGACATGTGGGCTAATAAAAATAGTAATCTAATTATACTATTACTTGTGCATATCAGCTGGAATATTTCCTGAAATTGAACCAATATCCCTTTTCTGTCAGCTAGGCATGCCAAGACCATCACAGATATCCCTTTTCATCAGCTAGGCATGCCAAGAACCTTGTGGTTACCACAAATACTCCTAACACATGTCCTTCATCATTTTACCCTATAATTATTCCCTCACTTTAATAATAAAAACACCTTAGTATTGTGAATACTTTATTGTTTTCAATTGTGGATTGTTTACTTCAAAGTAAAATTTGAAGAAGTACTTCCTGTATAAGTGTCAACGCCAGAGTGAGGCCAAAGTCACTTAAATCCTTATATATTGCCAAAGTGAGGCTGAAGTCACTTAACCCTTTATATTGCCAGAGTAGGGCCAAAGTTACCCAATTATATGAACTTGACTAGGCTAATTGTCTTCATACAATTAGCAAATTTTTGTTTATTCACAAAAGTCAGTAGTTAAGTGAACCTGTGCTTCAGTAGAAACCCCGCGGTTTCTACACCTTACAAGGGCTATCTAGATATAGGCTTTCCCACTGAAGAAGATGCAGCCGTTGCAGCAGCTATGCATCTATTTATAAAAACACACCCATTTCTACCACCCATACACGCCTCCCCAGTAATACCACATTTGTGGTAACCTTTGCAAAGCTTCCTTCACACTTTCCCCCTCAAACACTATATGAAGAATTGATTACAGTGCTGTCCAAATATGGCACAGAACCCATCCTCCACTTCCTTGTCCTGAGCGGTGCTGAATGATTAGCAGTAACACAGGCAATGGCCACCATTACCCCCACCAGCCAACCATAGCCCAGCACATCCCAACGCGTGCCTATATCCCATCTGTACCAGATCACTTCTTTTGGGTTCGCACCAATAACAGCCAAACAGTTTGCCCCCTCTGCCATGAGTTGGACCACTCAGAATAGGCCTGTCGCCACAGTTCAAAAAAGTGGAAACCGCCAAGACCACACGTGAGGCCACACAAACAGCATTTGATTGGGAATTTTGTCTGCCCTCACCCCCTCCAGCTGAACGTTTGAGAAATCAGCAAACCTTTGCAACCAAAATTCAAGCCAGCCAAATTTCTCATATTATACCCAATCAGGAGTAGGTTTGGACCCAAATTAAAACCAACCTATTTTCCGCCCCAAAAATTACCCAACTATTTCCACTTCTCTCTGAATCAACCCTCTCAACATAAATCCTTTGAACTTATTAGATGAAATAACTGAATATGGGGTGATTGTCCCACCTCTAGACTTTCTGATTAATTTAGAACCATATTTGCCTTCAGACTTTGATGCCCATTCCTTCCCAAAAAATATATCCCCAGACCCATTTCTTCCCCGTTCTTAAGCGACCATCAACTTGCTGAGGCTGCAGTGGCCTCTCCTGATAGTCACCATCTCCAAGCAGCTGTGGCACTCTCAGTTGCTGAATTTAAAAAAGGGCTACATTTAACTAAATTCCCTACTGATTTCCCTAAGGTTGCAAAAATGGAAATCAAACGATTACATGAAACTGCCACCTCCACTGTCAAGTATGTGGCTGCACTGACAGAAATTTCCCCCACCACGCATATCACCAGAGCTAATATTATAAATTTTGCCCAACTTCCTGATGCACGCATACAAGATGAAAACCATGTTGCTGAACTACTCGAGGCTTTGCTCCAGGCCCAGATTGTTACTAAAAATCTTAACAAATTATCTTTTTCACCTCAACCTACATCCTGCAGATGCCCCAACCCCCTTGCTCTCAGCTTTGATCCGCCTCTTTAATGGTGAAGATGAAATTGATAATCCACCTGATCCCCCTCCCCTCAGCCATTGTGGATAAGCGGTTCACTACTGCTACACCTGGTGGGTTATTTTCCTTTTTTGGTGTGTCGCCACACATTTAGGGCTTTTGGTTTGTATTTTCGGTTCACTTATTATGTTTTGTATTGGTAATTTCCGTCCCCTGGTCAGCTTACCTTGAATAAAATTTTAAACAAAATCAAAACCCAACAACAAAACACACAGTGGTACTACTCCACAAAGATAATTACCCCGTAGCACAATGCACACAAGCTGCAAATAGAAATGTGCTTTGAAAGTGGCAGATGAAGGGCAAGGGGGCCCTTCACCTAGCACTTAAGGTGCAATGGGGGGAGCCTTCACAATAAGACGTTAAACATCACTGGACTCAAGCCTTGCCATCCTGGGCTAGGAAACTGAGTTTACTATAGAATAATTTAGCTGTGGACATCCTGGCCATTCAGGAAACCCACTGTCCACAGGTTGACGAGGAAACATGGACAACCATGCTCCTCCCCTCCCTTTCCTTTAGGTCGCCACACTGTGGG